>MASP02000173.1:0-106662 GCA_001693025.2 Colletotrichum lindemuthianum | reverse complement strand
TTATTATAAGTTATATAAGTATATTCTTTATAATAACTATAAGAGATAGTATTTTACCTACTATACTTTTAAATAAAGAAGCTATAGATAGTAGTAAGTTATTAAAATAACTTATAAACTTAAGATCCAGACTAATAAGTAATACTGGAATAAATAAATACTTAATAATAAAGTATAAATATACTATAGGTATATTCTTAGATAAGTTAATAGTTCCGAGGTTCTATAAAGACTTACTAGAAGTTTACTTATATCTTGAGGGGAAACTTAAAATTATAGACTTAATAAGTAAAAGTAACTTTAGAATATTTATTTTAAGGTATTTTAATCTTAAGGAATATAAGACTAGCTAATATCTAAAGATAATTAGTTAGACTATATATTAACTTAGAGTGAAGTAAGAGAAGGAATATATACTAAAAGTTTAGAAGGATTAATAAAGATCTATTATAGTATATTATTAATAATTTCTAAAGAAGTAGGGAAGTTTAAATTATAAATTAAGTAGATTTTATAAATTTTATTAAGGAATTATACTTATAGAGTATTTATTACTCTTCTAAGAAGAAGGTAATTAAAATATAATATAGTAGAAGAGATATTTACAGACGAAAAAAGGTAAAAATAAAAATTATAAAGTAATTAATAAAGGAAAAATATTAATTAACTTAAAAGAGAAAACTTCTTTTTTATATTTACTAAATAATAATAAGATATTTTTTATCTAAATAATAATATTATTTACTTACTATTTACTTACTATTTTTAATAGAAATAGTAATTCACTCTTATATAGAATAACGTCTATAATAATTCACTTATTCTTAGATCTATATCTATAAAAAGAGATAGTTTTACTATAGATAAAAAATCTTAGAATTTCCTCTATATATATATTATTCAGTTTAAACTTAAGATCTTACTAACTTAATATTTATATTTATCCTTTTTAACTTAATAATATAACTTAGATCTATAAATTCCTCCTTTATAATATCTACTTTATAAGAAAGTTAATTTCTCGATATAATTTTAGAGAAAATCTTTTATTTATTATAAATATTAAATTAGTTTTAGGGTTAATTATTTATAACCTCTCTAACTCTGAATAAGTTAATAAGGTTATAAAAGAATACTTTATTATACTTACCTCTCTAGATTTTATAATTTAAATACTAAAAATACTAAAAACTCCTTAAGATAGCTAATTATATAGATAATATCCTAATAGTAGTAACTAACTTCTATATTTAGAATTAAGAGTTTATAATAACTAACTTCTAGATTCTTAACTTAATATAGAATCTAACTACTTATAATTACCTCTATAAATACTAATAGGAAATATAATAATAAGAAAATAGCTTTTTAGTATATTTATTAAAATAGTAAATAGACTAACTTTCTTAATATTATAAAGTTTCTTAGATATTTATATTCTAGCTTTATATAACCTACTAGTTTATATTAAATTTAGAGAAACTATTAATAAAGATAAATAAATTACTAAATACTAATAGATACTTTAGGAATATACTAAAATATATAACTTCTATATTTTAGTAGTATCAGATAAAACTTATTAGGAAAATACTTATTAATATAAGTAAAAAGTAAGAAGGAATTATTTCTAAATTATTATTATATAATATAAACTAAGTTAGAGTAAAATATAGATCTATCTAGTTATTAACTAAAATAAGAAATAAACTTAATATTAAGATAATTAATAGTATAATAATAATAGAGAATTATACTATATAATAATAATAATATTTATAAACCTAACTATCTTAAAATAATATTGAAACTCTTTCTATCTAATTATTTAATAGTTATATATTATATATACTAAAAATAACTATCTATAATAAGTATCCTCCCTTATAATACTTAATTAGTTATAAATTATTCTCAATATAAAATAAATTCTAAAATAACTTACAGATTATAATACTATTAGAGTAGTATAGAAACTATATTTTAGTTAAGAATTTTATTCTAATATTCCAGCTAAGGAGGATTTAGTATATAATTAATCTATCTTCTTTAAATAGTTCCAAAATTATAAAGATAATAATAAGATAAATATAGTAGTCTAACAGAAAAAAATATAAGATAACTATAAAATATTCTTAGAAGCTAAATAAGTAAAGCCTAAAAAACTAAATACTCTACTAGATACTAATAATAATATCCTAATAATATTACTTAATAACTTAGAAACTTTACTAGTAGTAAGTAGAAACTATTCTTAAACTCTAAAAATAATAATTTCTATAATATTATCCTCAGCTACTAAGAAAATAAATATATAAAATATTATAACCTAATAATAAATTATTTATAAGTTATCTTAGAATCCTACCTACCTACTTCTTAGAAGTTATTAAAAAAAGAGTTTATACTATTAAAACTTATTTTACTACTACTCTAGTTTCTATAGACTATAAGTAGGAGGAAAACCTTATTTTATTAATATAAATCTATCTAGACTAGTATTTCCAGTTCTAGAATATAGTTAAAAGTTAATATTAAATCAGTAAAAGCTATTTACTACTATAGATTAGTATAGAGATAGCTAAATTTTAGTAAACTATTTTATTAGCTACTATAGAGAAAGCTTAAATCTAAACTACCTAAGAGGTAATAAATTATAGGAATAAGTTAAGTAGTATATATTACTTTATAATATAGAGGGAACTTTTTAACTAGAGGAATATCTAAATAACTTTAAATTTATTACTCTATTTAGAATAAATCTATAAATAGAATTAGCTAGCTTATTTTATATTACTAATAAGTCTCTTTAGAATATATAAGTAAGTATACTTATTAATAGTAATACTTATAATACTAGATATAATATTAATAATTACTAGAGGTATTAACTTTTTAATATTAATATTATAGTTTTCTTATATTATTATAGTAGAAACTATTAGGTTAATCTTACTGTGGATCAGCTTAGTAGCTTTATATTTTATTTAGATTCTCTATAAAAACTAAATAGTAATAATAACTTTATTAAAAAGGTTAATAACCTACTAGAGTTCTATAGAGATATAAATATATCTGAGGATATTCTTTAGATCCTGAAAGCTAATATTTAAGTTATCCTAACTAAATAGTAACTAGATAGATAGATATATAGCCTCAGAGCTATAGAATAATTTTAAACTTATATTTATAATAGGATTCTTAATTCTAAAAAAAGTTTTTAGTATACTAAAGACTTCTAATAATAGAGAAATAAGAATTACTTTCTTACTTATAGATAATAGTTAGCTATTAGTAAAATATTTAGATTTTACTAAATAGTTTATAATAATCTATCCTTATATTTAGTAACTATAGAATAATATTATTAAGATTATAATAAATACTTAGTATTAGACTTTATAATAATTACTCCTTAGATATCTATTAAAAATTTACAGATCTAATTTATAAAGAAAATAACTAGTATATTATATTTAAGCTTCTTAAGTATAATAGAAGTTAATAGGATTTCAGTATTACTTAATATCTAACTACTAAAATTTAGAATATCTAAATTATAAATAACTCTAAAATTTTATTATATACTAAAGAAGAATATTTATAAATCTAATAAAACTATAAATACTATTCTAAAATATAATAAAAAAGTCTAGTAATATAATTCTTCTAGATAACTAATATAATCTATATAACTAATTATTAACTAACTATTAAAAATATTAATCTCTATAATATAATTACTACTATTATATTCTAATTACTTAGCTAGAATAGATTTTATATCTATTAGATATTATCTGAGAGATTAGTTTATAAATTAATATATAGATTAATAGTAATAAATTTTACAGAATACTCCTTAAGAATCTACTAATTATTCTTTTTCTTACTCTAAAGTTTAGAAAGGATAATCACACTTTATATAGAATTTTAAATAGGATTAATAGGAAAGAGATTATAATAATTAATATTATCTTAAGAGTTACTATATACAGGAGGATTACTAGTAATTACTATATTCTAATTAGAGAGAATTATAATATTATAGATAAATTTCTTTTATTTTAGTTAAATTTATTATATAGAAACTTAGAATAAACCTAAAAGGAGGATTATAATAAAGTTAAGCTTATAAATAAGTTTATTTATATAATATAAGTAATCTTATAAATATAAATAATAAGGTTTATAATAAACAGATAGAAAAAAAAAATTAATTTCTTTTCCCTCCAGAATTTAAAACCTACTATTCAGATTAGCTTAGCTTTTAGACTGAAGATCTGTAAATATAATTCTACACTTTTAAAATATTTTTCTAATATTTTCCATCTGTTTTTACTTCTCTCAGGTTTCATAGCTGGGGGTGGTTAGTTAGTTTTAGTCCAGATAGACCCTCTCAGCCATAGCCTATTTCACTACTAGAGACCTTCCAAAAAAGAAAGATTAGCTGAAAAATAGTAGAAATAATAATATCTACTTTTAAGAGATACTTATTAAGTAGAAAAATAACTAACTACTAGAAGTAACTTAATCCTCAAAGAGGATAAGGAAGAAGATAATCTAGTTATTATTTTATTAAGTTACTAATATATATAGTAAAGTAGATAAACTTAATATTAATATAATAGTATATAGCCTAAGAAAGATTTATTACTAAAACCTCCTATTATTACTAAAGATATATACTAAAGCTTAAGAATATCTATACTAAAGCTACTAATTAGCTATAATAAATATTAAGAATCTAATATACTAAGTAAAAAGTATATTTAAACTAAAATTCCTCTTAGAAGTTAAATATACTCTAGTAATCCTACTTTTTAAGTAAATATAAAGATATAAGTTTAATAAATATAGCTACCTTAAGAAATTTAAAGTAAGGATCTATATTTAAAGTAATCTCTAAGGAGATATAAGTCTTAATATTTATATTATAATACTTATAGATATATTATTCAGATAGCTTATAGTATATAATATAAAATTTAACTTATTTATAGTATAAATAGATATTATTAATATTTCACTAATATTATATTAGATAAAATTATCTATATATAATATCGTCTAGAATTTAAGAAAGTAAGCTTTTATTTTTAACTATAAAAAATATTATATAGCTTCTAATATAACTTAATACTATAATAGAAGAATCTAATATTAACTCTAAAAGAAACTAGCTTCTAATAACTAAATAAAGATCCTTATATATTCCTAGATAATAAGATAATTATCTTTAAGTTTATTAATAATATTATCCTCTCTAGAAGAGATAGAGATAGGAAGTAAGTAAAGTAAATTAGCTAGAGCTTTAAAAACTAATATAAGATAAAAGAGATAGAGAGTATTTTAGTCTTCCTTAGTATTTATATATTATAAGATAAAGAAGCTAGAAAACTATAACTTTACCTTAATAAATATATTAAGAAGATTTCTAATAATCTTAAGATTAATATATCTAAAAGAGACTTTAATATACTAATAGTAGCTAATAATTTAGTTTCTAACTAAAAGTAAGCTACTAAAAAGTAAATATAATGATATTAGTATTATGTAAGTTATATTAACTATATTATAACTATAAACTAGCTTAGTATTATATATATAATATTATAGCTATTAGAATTCCTTATAAACTCCTCAGTAAAATACTAATAAGTAGTAAATAACTACCTCCTCTATTTTTAGTATAATTAATATTTAACTATAAAATATAATACTAAAGGAGATAGTATATTCTATTATACTTTAGATATTTTATTTACTAATAATATAGAAACTTAGAGGAATATTTAAAAATATATAATAATAATATTTAGAGGATTAGTTATATAGAAGATATTAAAATAATATTATATAATAATATTAAATATAGAGTCTAAACTAGTAGTATTAGATACTACTATAAAAAACTATATAATAATAATTTAATTAGTTTAGAAGCTAGAGATTAAATTAGATAATAACTTTAAGATATTTTATAATAATAAGTAGATTCTATAGCTTATTATAACTAAGAATCCTCAGGCTAATATAAAATTTTAATATATTAATATTAATAGACTCTAGATCTACTAGATTATAATAAATAGAAATATTAAATACTACTAAGTTAAGATAAATAATATATTTATTAATAGTATAACTAAAACTATACTTACTTAGAAGTATTAGAAGTTTATAGTATAACTAAATATAGTTAGTATAGAGGATTAGATTTAAGCTCTAGAAGCTTAGAAATAGTAACTAGATAGTATTATTTAGTTTAAATATCTAAATAACTTTATACTTACTTTTAGAAATAGAATAGAATAGTAATATCTATAGTTCTGAGGGAGTATATTAACCTATAGGCTATAGCTATTAGTTATATATTAAATTACCTGAAACTAGTATAGTTATATAACTTCGTAACTAACTAGGGATTCTGGTAAACCTACATCACTTATAAATCATAAATTACGCCGCACTAGGCTAGAGCACCAGTTTGACCAATACACTCATTATGCCCAAATGAATCCGACCCACTAGAGGTGGCCAGAGGTCAACACGGGGCCTAGGCCTGGGTCAGAAGTGGCTGAGAAATGGCGTGAGGGTGATAGGATGAGACGGAACGGTGGACGGACGTACGTACGTCGTTTTCTATACTACTATGATACTGCAGAGTACGGGGTCCAACGGTCGTCGAGATTTGTAGCTGGAACGGGTGTTCATCTCGAACCATGTCCCATGATGAGTCGAGACTTGATGCTTTCGAATTGTTGGTGTGTACGTATGTGAGTGAGTGAGTGTCTGGCACTTGGGATCTCTGCCCACCTCGGGCCCCAACAGCCCTCATCGTAGGATTCAGGGTCCTCGCGTGTCTTCAGCAGAGTGAGAGCTCGTGACGTCCAATCTCATCGGCTCGACTTGTCAGCACATGCCATGGACCGTTTCGACGCCGACGTGCCACGGATGATATGAGTGGTTTGATTGACGATACATCCTAGTCTGTCCGCAATTATACGTTCTTGTTGGATCAACATCCTCCAGGGTCTTGTTTGTAGTATAATAAGCAGCCAGAGTCAGTCAACACCAGATATAATGGCATTTTGTTTCCGACAACGGAGGTTGGCGATACGATCTCGATGTTTCGCTGCGCGGAAACAAGAACCAGCGAGACAGTCAGCCTTGAGATGGTCGTTATCATCCCCCCTCCCGCAGTCCACAACGACGACGACGCATGGCGCCAACCCGACCTTGACCAGCTCGATAAGTGCCCAACCTAACGAGTCAAGCCGAAAGGGGTGTGTGTACGTGAAGACGGCCTGGAACCTCTCACGCCGGAAGCTGCTCGCCGAGCCCGGGGGTAGGATAAGCATATGTCACTCGCTGCGCGTCTGGTTGAAGATGAACGGCCATGACAAGGTTGGAAGTAAACACAGCAGAGTGCAGCCGGTTTGCAATCAAGGTAGGGATGGAGGGTGTAAGTGAAAGACGACGTGGCGAGGTGCGCATGGCTGGCTCTGTTGGCCACGCGCGTCGACACCCCCCGGCCGGAGTCGGTTTCTCGAAGCCGATCACGTGGTCGCTCGGACTCTTGGTCCCGAGGCCATCGTCGTCTTGGTCGTGCCGAGTCCGTCGCCAGATCCGTGTAAGTCGCTAGTCTCTGATCGGGGACTGCAGCTTGTCTGAAGTAGCGGGGGTCTGATGAGGATGTGTTGTAAGTTTGCGTCGTCTTATAAGTCATCGTCAGGTCGTGAGTGCTTTGTATTGTATGGCTGGTTAGGTGTTGCTGGCTTCACATCGTTTCCTGCTGTTTCTTCTCGCATCGTGAGCATCTCGCTCTGACTTCCAGCTCAACATGGACCCATCACAGCGAGTCGTCATCATCGGAGCAGGCATCGTCGGCACAAACATCGCCGACGAGCTGGTGTCTCGCGGCTGGACAGACATCACCGTCGTCGAGCAGGGGCCGCTGGACATGCCGGGGGGCTCAACCTCTCACGCCCCCGGTCTCGTCTTCCAGACCACCCCTTCCAAGACGCTCACCTCGTTTGCAAAGTACACCGTGGAGAAGCTGTCGTCGATGGGGTGCTTCAACCAGGTCGGCGGCCTGGAGGTGGCAGAGACGCCAGAGAGGCTCGAGGATCTCAAACGCAAACACGGATACGCCTCTTCCTGGGGCATCACGGCCCGTCTCGTCACCCCAGACGAATGCAAGACGATTCACCCTCTGCTGGACACGGGCATCCTTCTCGGAGGCCTGCACATCCCAACCGATGGGCTGGCGCTGGCCGCCCGCGCCGTGCAGCTCCTCATCGAGCGCACTCGCCAAGCTGGCGTGCGTTATCTCGACCGGACCACCGTCACCGGCATCGAGCAGGTAGATGGTCGTGTCACCGGCGTCGTCACGACCAGGCACGGCACCCTGCCCGCAGATCTTGTCCTGTCGTGTGCGGGCTTCTGGGGCGTCGAAGTGGGAGCCATGATCGGTCTCCCTATTCCCCTGCTACCCGTCGGTCACCAGTATGCGAAGACGACGCCAGTCCCAGCGCGGAAAGGGAAGAACCTGCATCCCAACGGAGCACGACTACCGATCCTTCGACACCAGGATCGTGATCTCTACTACCGCGAACACGGAGACGCCTACGGCATCGGGTACTACGGCCACCGTCCTCTGCCCGTCGTCGCGGCTTCGCTGGGTGACACGCCAGAGCACGTCGACGAGGACAATATGCCCTCACGCATGGAATTTACACCCCAGGACTTTGAGCCAGCCTGGGAGCTCACCCAGAAGCTGCTCCCAACACTCAAAGAAACCAAAATCGCCCACGGGTTCAACGGCATCATGTCCTTCACCCCCGACGGCGGGCCCCTCGTCGGCAGGGCTCCCAACCTCGAGGGCTTCTTCGTCGCCGAGGCCGTCTGGGTGACACACTCGTCAGGCGTCGCCCGCGCCGTCGCCCAGCTCCTGACGACGGGCAGGTCAGACGTCGACCTCGCCGAGTGCGACCTCGCCCGCTTCGAACAGGTCCAGCTCACGCCCGAGTACGTCCTGGAAACCTGCCAGCAGAACTTCGTCGAGGTCTACGACGTGCTACACCCCCTCCAACCGCGCGAGTCGCCGCGCAACCTGAGAGTCGGCCCGTTCCACGCCCGCCAGCGCGAACTCGGCGCGTATTTCCTCGAGGCGGGCGGCTGGGAGCGGCCCCAGTGGTACGATGCCAACAGGAGCCTCCTGGCTCGGGTGCCGGATAGGTGGAAGCCCAAGCAGCGCGACGCGTGGTCGTCGCGGTACTACTCGCCCATCGCGGCCGTCGAGGCGTGGAAGACGCGCACCGCGGCGGCCATGTACGATCTCACGCCCGTCCGCCGTCTGGAAGTGTCCGGTCCTGGTGCGCTGGGGTTGCTCCAGAAGCTGACGACGAGCGACGTGTCCGGGAAGCCGGGAACCGTCACCTTTACGTTGCTTCTCGACGGACAGGGTGGCGTCAAGAGCGACGTGTTCGCCGCGAGGCTCGCGCGGGACGTGTTCCAGCTCGCCGTCAACGGACCGGTCGACTTTGCCTACCTGTCGCGAGAGGCTCGGATCCAGACGAAGCGGACGCCGGACAAGTTCGTCCAGGTCCGCGACGTCACCGGCGCAACGTGCGGTATCGGAATCTGGGGTCCTCGCGCCCTGGACGTCATCCGCGCCGTGAGTTCCGACAGCTTCACCACCGAGGAGGGCCTGCTGCTGCCCGAGTCCCACGTCGCCGCGGTCAGCATGGCGGGCATCCCTTGCCTGGCCATGCGGCTGTCCCCTGTCGGCGAGGATGGCTGCGAGATCTACACGAGCGCGGAACACGGCCAGAAGCTGTGGGACTCGCTCTACCGCGCCGGCCAGCCCCACGGCGTCGTCGCGGCGGGCCGGAGTGCCTTCAACGCGCTGCGGTTGGAGTCCGGCTTCCGGTCGTACGGGGCCGACGTCACCACCGAACACGACCCGTTCGAGGCCGGTCTCGACTTCGCCGTCGACTCGTACAAAACGGGCTACGTCGGGGAGGCTGCGGTCCGCGAGCTGTCCCGGCAGGTTCCCTCTCGGAGACTGCGCTGCCTGACCGTCGACGACGGACAGTCGGTGGTCCTCGGCAAGGAGCCCGTGTTTGTCAATGGTGAAGCTGTGGGATACGTGACGAATGCCGCGTTTGGGTACACCATTGGCAAACCCATTGCGTACAGCTATCTGCCGAGCTCGGTGGGGGAGGGTGATGGCGTTGAGATTGAGTATTTCGGGAGGCGTATTAAGGCGACTGTGACGGCTGAACCTTTGCATGAAGCCAGATTTACGAGCAGCTCAGTCCGCTCACGTTTGTAAATGTTTGGGTTTGAGACGCTACGAGAGGCTGAAGCTATACAAGCGAGTAACTATCAAGGACTTGTAATTAATGCTTTTACTTGCTGGAATCCTGTCATGACACTTCACAACTTCATCGTGGTGTGTCTCTGAGTGATGTAAGCTCCATGTCACGCAGCTATTCACTGCAAAAACTCCCTTCACGACATCCAGCTCCGAGTCACACCTTGACCCAGGCAAAGGCTCCCACGCCAATCTTTCTCGTCTTGCAGACTCTCGCGGCCAGGACGCACGTCATACCAATGAGCAAGCATGTCCCGGCAAACGCCTGCGCCCCCGTGTAGTCTCCTCCGCCGGCGCTGATGATGGCCCCGGCGATGGGCGAGCCCGTCAGACTCGCGAAGCTGACGATGGTGAAGACCATGCCCATGCGGGTTCCCTGCTTCTGCGGATCCGTGGTCAGGCTGCTGAGGACCGCCGGGAACAGGGCCTGGACGCCGCCGACGGCGAAGCCGTAGAAGACGGACCACACGTACAGTCCCGTCGTGTCGGTGACGCCCATCCAGCAGTACATGACGGTTCCGGTCATGAAAGCCATCGGGGCGAAGATGTTGATCGTCCCGATCATGTCACCCATCTGGCTCGGGATGATTCTGCCAAAAGCGCCTACGCCGTTCAGGACCAGCAGCAAGTCCAGCGAGTCGGTGTAGGACAAGCCCAGGATATCGCGGGAGAAGGCGGCGAGGTAGTGAAATGCAAAGTAAATCCCCCAGAAGCACTACACGCCGTCAGCGTCGATCAGAGCACCCTCACCTCGCCTCACCTGACCTCGAGTCCTCGACAAACGTACCATAAAGGCCCCGACCGCGTAGAATCTGTACTCGGACTCCCGAAAGGCTGCCCATTCGACCAGCGGAGCAGCTCGTCGAGGGGGAATCCTCGTCTTGATAAGCAAGCCCGCCACCGCGAGGGTGACGAGCTGGATCAGGGCAATCGTCCGCATCGTCCAGCCCAGTCCTATCCGCGGCAGCAACTGTCGTACCATGCTCGGGAACGCCAGCCCTCCGACCGTCGCGCCGGCCGCCGTCACCCCGAACGCGAGCGAGCGTCTCTTTGCAAAATACGTCGAGGTCACGGCCATTGTCGGGCAGAAGAGGCAGCCGTTACCGAGACCGAGACAGATACCCTGCGCGAGGAAGAACTGCCAGTACGTCGTGCAGAACGAGGCCGCGACCATGCCCAGGACGACGAGGAAGAAGCCGACGACGAAGAGCGGACGGAAGAAGCCCATGTCCGTCCAGCGACCTGTGAAGGTGCCGACGAAGAAGAGGAGGAAGACCTCGAATGAGCCGATCCACGACACATCGGACGGGGAGCGGTCGAACAGCGTGGTGAAGTATGGCTGGAAGACGCCGAACGAGTTGGCCACACCCCTTCTGCGATGAGCTCGAGGTTCGGATCGTATGCTTTGGGACCACATACCAGGTGTTCATGACGACGAGATGGGTGCTCAGCACTGGACATGGACGTCAGTAGATGCTTCGGGCGT
Organism: Colletotrichum lindemuthianum; assembly: GCA_001693025.2. NCBI lineage: Eukaryota > Fungi > Ascomycota > Sordariomycetes > Glomerellales > Glomerellaceae > Colletotrichum > Colletotrichum lindemuthianum. The sequence goes on along the minus strand of MASP02000173.1, from coordinate 94,792 downwards.
GGTGGTGTCGAAGACCAGTACTGACCGACCATCCACGCTCTCCAGCCTCCGTCCGGGGGCGTGTCGATGATGGCGCTCGGCCGAGAAGCGCTGCAGCTGAGGCTGTGGTTCGGCACCGGATCGGAGCTGGGGTCGGGATGCTGCCCGGCGATGGCAGGGGTGGTTCCGTCTGGCTTCTCCCGGTGGGACGGCATGGATTTGACGTCCATCGTTTGTAGGTGCTATAAATACAGGGTCTGGAGCCCCGGTGATTGTGTGAGCTTTATCTGGTGAACATCTGTTGTAGGTATTCGACGGACAGAATATTTGAGGAGGATTACGAGATGTTAGTAACTAAACGCCGGTGTGGTTCAGGACAAGTGAGAGACTGGAGATATGCTGGTTTTACGATGGATCGCCTGGAATCATCAGCTAATAAAGACGACAATAGTTCCCCGCGCCAAGCTTAGAATATTTTCCGACTGGGATAGCATTCCAGCTCTCCCACCTCGCAAGGATAAAGACTGGCTTGTAGAAGACCTCTGACCACCATGACTCCCCGCCGACAACTGTTTTCATGACCAACGAATCATGAAAGAGGAATATTTGCGCAGCGGGCATCGGGATGTTCCCAAGCGGTGAGCCTCGACTGGGTCTCGCATCGTGAATTGCTTCGGGAAGCGAGAGTCCACCAATCAGACACCAGAGCAGGTAGAGTCATGTTTGTCATGGCATAAACAGATTACTAAAACACAAGTTCTTACAAATATACATCTGTGAGTTCTCCTACGTGATCTGTACATAGTAGTACTTGATTTACACGTAGCAGCACTCACGTCCGCCATCAGTAACGCTTCACTCCCGCCAGTTGCAGCAACCTATCCGTCATGTCTGGCTTCTCAAACGGCTTGGTCCGGTGCTTGGGACAAACCTCGCCGTCTCTCTTTGGCTTCTCCTGCGTGGGACGGATGTTGCTGTGTGAACAGTCAGGACCTGCAAAAACTCGCCATTCTTCTATGCTCGACGCACCAGTGCGGCCAGTCGCGGCGGACCCAACGGATGTTCGAGGAGAGGAAGTCATGCCCTCCTTTGAAGCTGACGGGGAGGTGGTTCGCAGTCCGACGTCGAGGGGTCCTCCTCGCCGAAGCCGACTTCGAGCTTCTTGAGCCACGCGATCTGCTTGTCGCAGTAGCATTGTGCCCGCTCGGGGCTGATGACGTTCTTGATGACGACGCAGCCGTCCTTGTGGAAGTCGTCGCGCCAGTCGCCGTATTCCTTGGTCATGTCAAAGGTGACGAGGTCCTTAGTCTCGGACTGGGCGGCATAGGTCACAGGTGTTCTTCACGGTTCACCTCGGGCTCTGTGGCCGCCTGCGTCTGCGTGGCCATGTTGGCGTGTCTTGAGTAGATTGTAGTGAGTGGCGAAGGGCTGTTGTCTTGTACAAGATGTACAAGAGGCTCAGCTGTCTTGAGGATGTATGCTTCATGTAATTGGGTCTCTTCAGATTTCACTCAAGGAACAGTGCTGTCGGATGGTCTGCGACCCTCAAGCAGAAGAGTCCCACCAGACAGTCACGGGAAACGAAAGTCGCCGTGAGAAGTGACTCCGCATGGTTCAGCCCCGCCCTCAATTGCCGGTCCGTTCGGGGGTTGCTCCGGTCCGGCATTTCGGTTCGGGCCGGTTCGGAACGGCAAGGGTCGGCTCATGACTAGTTGTCGGCCCTCGTCGGGGGTGGACACGGAGAAGTAGCCGCGAATTAGCCAAGTGGATCCACGTAGATCCTATTGTCACTGGAAACATGTTGGAAGGCGGCGGCTTGGGTTATTGGAAGAATTCTACCACACTCAGCTCGATGGTGCTATATCCAACTTGTCGTGGTAGCTTCATGGCTGTAGCCTGTGGGCTGCTATCCCAGGTCACGTGGCCCGCTCACGTAAGGTGTTCCTTACATAAGACACACCCATAAACCCATATATCAGACGATACCGCTTCATAGATAGCTTTCAATACAAACAAGCCTTTACCTACATGTTTCCGTAGGCTATACGGTACGGTTCATCACCCAACTAGCACCAGCTTCGATGGACGTGACGCTACAGATGCATTTGACACTGAATCATGGTTGAAGTATGATCTCTCCCAAGCTTACAATTAGCGACCATACCTGAGGATACGACGGGCATGTGGGAGTCTGGCAGCACAGCTGGGTGCGAGGCAGCCCCATGAGCATGATTAGATGGAGGCAGCCATCTCCTCTGGAGTCTGGAGTGCACTGTCTTGCTGATGGACACAGCTGCGAGCTGACATGGGAATTTTGGACCCTGCCTCGCATTGAGAGCATTGAAGCCATCGGTCTGGGAGAGATGACTTGCCAAGTTTCACAACTGCAATTATCTGCAGTTTTCAAGCACCAGCTGCATGTGAAAACCCCAATATCGGTGAGAAGAAACCTGGGAGAAGAATGCTTTGAGAAGAAATCTACAAGACAGTTTCGAATTTAAACACAAGTGACAAACATGATAGCAAAACCAGCACAGATCCATCAGCTTGACAAACCAAACAGTTGAGATGACACCGGGCTCGTGTGACGGACCTGAGGCATGTGACACGCCATCACCTGCGATGACGTATGTCGACCCGTGGAGCGATGATGTAAATCCCAACTCTATACACGGCGTACTCCTCACTTCTGCACGGATTCTTCAGCGCGCCATCTCATCCACACATACGCCCACAAGAAACAAAGAAACCCATCCGTACCGAGTCAAGCAACGTCGCCACGATGCCCTTCTTCAGCTCTTCGTCCTTTTCCTTCTCCTCGTCCGTCTCCATCAACGGCAAAACCGACAGCCAGCGCTACGCCACGCAGACGCACATCACACCGGATGGCAAGACGGTCAAGACGGCGTCCCATCGCTCCGGGGAGCCCATCTACACCGAAACACGCCAGTACGACTCGGCAGGCCGGCCCATCGTTGATGGCCGCGTGCTCGGTAGCGGACAGCCTACTCAGGTCGGTCGAATCGAGGACGTTCCCGACCGTCAATGAGGAAGCCCGACTGGAATCAGTCACCGCCAGGTGATGTCGAGGCAGAAATGATACGAGGTGGATGAGTTGCGACATCCAGGCTGGGGGTGAATTCAAGCGCGTACTCACTCGTCTTTACGGATGTCTATTTACATCCTCATCGCACAATGTACAGTACTCGGGAGGAACACATCGCAACTAGAAATCGCGCTGGGTGTATATGTTTCATTCATGTCTTCATTATTCATGCATGGTTAACTGTGACGTCTCCCAATGCCAGGCAGCCAGAGTCTTCCACACGTTCAAATCTTGATGACCACCTTGCCAAAGTGCTTCTGCTCCCACTGGTACTGGTACGCCTCCTTGACCTCCTCAAACCCGAAAATCTTCTGGTCCACGACGGGCTTGATGCCGTTCGCGTCAATGGCGCGGTTCATCTCCTCAAACTGCTGCTTCGAGCCGACAAAGATGCCGCGGACCGTACAGATGTTGGCCAGGGCGTCCAGCAGCGTCGGCTGGTCCTCGCGGGACGCGTCGTCGCCGTGCGACAGAAATCCGATAATGTTGATGACGCCCTCGAGCCTCACGGCCTTGAGCGACTGCGCGACGGTGCCGGGCCCGCCGACCTCGACGACGTGGTCGACGCCGACGCCGCCCGGGGTCAGCGACCTGGCCACCTCGCCCCAGGCGGGCGTCTCCCTGTAGTTGATGACGTGGCGGGCGCCCAGCTTCCTGAGCATCTCGCCCTTGGCCGCCGACGACGTCGTCGCGATGACGGTCGCGCCCGCGGCCGCGGCGAACTGCACCGCCGAGAGGCTCACGCCGCCGGTGCCCTGGGTGAGCACGACGTCGCCCGGTTTGACGGCCTTGGAGTGCAGGCCGTACAGGGCGTTCCAGGCGGTGAGGGGCGCGCAGGGTAAGGTGCTGGACTGGATGGCGTCGAGCGTCGTGGGGGCCTTGACGAGACCGTGTTCCGGGAAGACGGCGTGCCGGCGCAGGGTTCCGTCGAGGGTTCCGCCGAGGCCGCTGGAGACGGCGAGGGGCGTGATGGGGTTGCTCTGGTGGTGCTGGTTGAAGAGGGTCGCGATGGCGTCGCCCTCGCAGAAGTGCGTCACCTTGGGGCCGACGGCGAGGACGCGGCCGGCGCCGTCGGAAGCGGGCACGCGAGGGAAGCCGACGGGGAACGGGTAGAGGCCCTGGGACGTGTGTGTCAGCGATGGAGGCCTGTGATGCGGGCTAGATCAAAGAACGAACTCTGGGGATGGCGAGGTCGCGGTAGTTGAGGGAGACGGCTTCGATCTGGACGAGGACGTCGTGATCGCCCAGCTTGGGGAGGGGGACATCCTTCTTGAGCTCCAGGGCGTCCCAGTTCTCCTTGTCGGTGCCGGTCAACGACCAAGCATGGGTGGTTGTGGGTGCCATGGCGAGGATGGTGTAATGTGACTGATGCTGGGAGGTGACAGGTCTGGAAAGATGGTTGACTTGATGGGTGATGAGAGATGGCCTTTTGTTATACAATAACTATCTTACAAACTCATCAGAAACACATCACCGGAGAGGACGGCTGATATATCATCGAGAGACGTGTAGATCGTGGACTTCAGGCGCAGCTGTTCCAGCACCATGACCATCGACATGACGCAATAAAGACTCCATGGTATCATAATGGGCCCCGCGATGCGACACCGACTGAGCCGTCTCGACTGACTCGCCAGCAGCCGTATCCCTGTCGCGGCCACGTTCCGTCCGAGAGTCTTCCGCCCCTTTAGCTGATCTCATCGGTATTCGGGGGTTTTTCAGCAGGGCCGCTGGGGAGAAGTACAACAGCTGGGGCGTCCCGGCCGTTCGGACGTGCCAATCTGTGGTTCGCGATGCCCCGAGGTCCACGAGGTCGTGGCGATTAGTGATGACGGTGGATCTTGACTATTTTTTATTGAGCGATTGGTAACCACTAAACGTATGAGGACTTTGCCTGTCTTGGTGAAGGCGTTTGATTACTCGTAGCCGAGTGTTTGCATTGACGTGGTGAGAGACTGATTCGGGCTTGCGAATAGCTTCACACTCTCGGATCCGAATTTCCCCCAGAACCACTTCGTAATTCCGCGACCACTCACGCTGGATGCCCCTTCCCTTCGCGCCTCTCCGAGCCCAATAGATGGGAAGCAGCCTTGTGGTCTCGACTCATTGTATGCGACATTCTCTATAACGCAGTATTCACCGGTCGTATCGGACCGGAGACTTTTGATTCTGTCTGAACCAACAATAACGACTAGCTCGCATGAGAAAACGCCAAAGTGAAGCCCGTCACACACTTGGATTGAACGTCCTGATCCTCACTTCCCACAGGAACCTGGTATCGGCCAGGGTCTTCTGTACGCGAAAGCAGTGCCCAAACTCCAGCACCACCGAATTCGAAATGGGTATTTGCCGAGCTGTCCTACACGATATTTACAGAGAAGAATACAAGTCACCGTCGCTCGTTTAATCACCTACTGTCCCTCCACGAACCGCCAAAGCGGTGCTGCACCAGCGCATCCTCGGGTATGCTCCCGTCGTGGGTGCTGCCCGAGTGGCCCTGCCCCATGCCGAAGCCGTCAATGGGCAAGACGAGCACGTCGCCGTAGAGCGTGGGTTCCTTCATATACGACAGATCGCGAAGGTCCGTCAGGCTCGGCTGGATGGTCCGCAAGTGCTCCCACACGACGTCCGTCCACGCCGCAGGCCCCGTCGAGTTCATCACCTCGAAGCTCGTCGGCTTCAACTCGCGCGCCGGCGCGCCGTGCTCCCTCACCAGGTCCTCGACCGTCGCGAGGACCCTCCGCACCATCTTGGCGAAAACGGGGTGTCCCGGCGCGGCGGCGATGGTCCACTGGCAGAACTGCAGCGGGTGCGGGATGTCGATCCACGGGGGGCCGTCCCTCTGGTCGAACTCGATGCCGACGACCAGCCGCGTCGACTTGCGGAGCTTGTGCGGGATCCAGACGTCGATGGGGCGGAGGGCGACGGTGTCGGTGTCGGTGTACACGCCGCCCTCGACGTCGAGGAGGAGGTATCGCAGGAGGTCGGACTTCATGCCGACGTTGGGCAGGGAGTCGTACGTCTGCAGGATCCGGGAGTCGTTGCCGAAGCGTCGTCGGACAAAGTCCTGGCCTCCTCTGCCGCCTACCAGTGTGCTACCGGCATCAAACGTTAGCCCAAGGTTGTCTCTGCGCGCCCCGGATGTCGTCGCCAACACGTGGGATGTGGTTCCGTCTCGATGGCCAACACCAGTTGTACACGGCCTCGTGCGACAAGGGAGAGCAGCCCGTGTCCGTGTCGTGTCAAAAGACGACACCAGCTTTTGGGTCTGCTTACTAGGTGTAATCCGTATTCAGAGCCAACCAGCTCGCCGTCTCCTCGAGCTTCTTGGGGTCGTTGTAGGGGTTCTCATCCCTCCAGTCCTTGGGCAGCATGATCTGCCAAATCTTGGGCGGGATGGGTTGTCCCGGCTCGGGCTTCGCCCAGTCGGACCTCGTCGAGTTGTCGTTCCAGGTGCCGTGTTCAAAGTGGGCGAACCTGTCGCCGACGAGGCGGAGCTTGAGGTGGTGGAAGCCGCCGGTCCCGTAGAGCCAGGACATGGAGATGAGGATCAGGACGAGCCCGGTGAGGGCGCATGTCCGGTACCGCAGGCGCGAGAGGTGGTGCGTGATGCGCTCCCGCAGCGAAGTCAGGGCGCTGGGAGGCGACTCGGGCTTTTCCATGGCGAGTGAGTCGTCGCGGCGGACGGATGATCATGGGGATGGACGGCGGTGCAAACGACGAGAATGGCCGAGGGGGGGGGGGGGGGGGGGGGGGGGGGGGGGGGGGGGGGGGGGAGAGAGGAGGATGGGGTCAGGAATGCCCAGGAACGCCGCGAGACGCCTTATTATCACTATACCGTACGACAAACAGCATATACTTGTAGAATGAGCCCCATCCAAGGGAGGCCAAGGCCTGGGTTTGAGTTGGTCGCGGGTAGAGGCTCACTTGCATGGCACTGGACAGTCGAGACAGGACAGGACTCTCGTCGGCCTCGGGGTGGAGGGGACAGCAAACAAGCATGGCCCAAGGACTCGCCTTGTACGACGCAAATACACGGACACGGAGCAGCTCCCAGCTGAGAGGAGGGGAGAGGAGAGGTAAGCAGGGATCATGCAAGTCCTCCCTTGCTGGGCAAACGTGCTGCGAGTGGCTTGCCGCCGGTGAGATTCGTACGACGTGGGTAATCTGGATGAGGCACGTCAAGTTGCGTCGACGTATTTCTGGACGCACCCGTCTCGCCCCCGGCCTAGGGGTTCCGAGAAGGCGATGGTGGCCAAGTGGGACTCGAGCATCCGTACGTAGTAGCATCAGCATGGCATGGGATGCCGAGCGTTCGACCGGGGACTGGTGGGATGAACACTAATTTGAGTTGACGGGTTAAAGTGCCGTGGACGTGGAGCTGGTTCAGCTCGAGACGGCGTGAGGATCAAGCTTGTACCCGTCCACGTTTGTGGTTTGTGGTGGTTTGTGGCAGAGGAGCGACTGGCTCGCGGTGTGACCAAGATGCCCGGAACCCGAACCATCATGAATAGGCCGAGGACGAGGTGTCGTCGTACTAAGAGTCTAGAGATGCCGAGACGCAGGGTCACGATGGAGTGCCCATCCTCCCTTGCTTGTCCGCGTTTCTGGGCCAAACAGTCTCACCGGCGCATCTCGGCTCTGGCTTCCGCCCTGCAGTCGACCGAAAAAAGAAAGGAGAGAGCGTCTGCGGGTATCCGTACGATGCAAGAAGACGGGATGCGAGGTGCTCGTGAAGTGGGCAAACGGACGATGTCTCTCTAGGCGGGCTGGATAAGTCGATGAGAGCGACGTGAAATGACGTGTCCGAGACCTGAGTCCTGGAGACTTTCTCTCTATCGAGCCATTTGTACTCACAGTACCTAAATGGTAGCCAGTTCCTTGAGGTATATACGACACTCAGGTCCATGACGTGTGGATTCTCGGACTTTTCCCCTCGGAGCTGGGGTATGGCGACGATGAGTCAACATCATCTTCTTCTTTCGTCCTGTTTGCTCACGATGTATATTCTCAGAGATTGCATGGTTCGGCCGTCTTTGCGCGCTGCTCTTCGGTCACAAGGCACATGATCATCCATAGCAAACGTGGGATGACTCGGCAGCAATGTACAAATGCCTCCGACGTGTTCGAGTCGCGTACAAGTGCGTAGTGTGGCCTTGGCGAGTTGATCTCAATCAGTACCGCAAACTTATTTAGATATTCTCTCCAGTGTCTGCATGAACACCAACTCCGCGTCAGGGCCCATCCCAGACGCCTCATCCAGAGCTGACATTCTCAACAAGGGCCGGCCCTACTCACTAGTACGCAGCAGCTGCAGCAGCCAGAGCTGTCGGTATCGGTATCGGTACTGGTTCTCTGTGTATGTGATGAGACGTCCAATCGCCGGTCTAGGGTCACTCACCACTACAAGGTTTGTGTGTGAGGACAGCATCGTCTTACACACATTACAGTAGCTAAACCCAAGCAACTCCCATGGCTTCTTCCGTGGTAGTGGTCAAGTGCGGCTCTTTTTTTGTCCTGTCGCTGCCGGTTGCGGTTTGTCGGTTGCGGTTGTAGTCTGGCTTGACGTTGTGAGGGGTCATCTCTTTTCGCATCGACAACAGTCCCATGAATAATCCATTCATGCCTCATTGAAGTGAGAAAAAGACTGGGCGCAAAGCATACATCAAGCCTTGGTCTTGGGCCGCCCGCCCATCTGCCGAGGTTGTATGGCCGTATTCCGGTAGCTATCTCTCTAAATACATCGGTGCAGAAAGTGACCGCTCATTCACTCCATCCGGGAACTTGAGTACTCAATCGAACCTCTTGCTGATGAAACAACTTCAAAAGAACATGTCATGAGAAGGTCATGACGGTACTGACATCGTCTCGATATAAGGTCCGCTGCGTCCACTAAGCGTCATCATCGTGTCATTGACAAAGGTTCCGTCCACTTCCTCCTGCTTCTCATGGCCGCTTCTTTTACATCTTCAGAGACGAATATATTCTTGCCAGTCGTGTCATGATTGTTGTGGTGGTTGGAAATCTAATATTCACACTAGGTAGTTAGTGTAATAGTCCAAAGGTTAGCCAATATGATTGTGTGGCTCCATCTCGTCTAGATGATATTACTATTGTTTGAGCATCCCACAAGTAACCCCACGATGATGTCCAGATAGTGAAAGAGACGGACTCTCTCTTCAGCATATCGTTCCTTGTGAAGCATATTGTTCTGCCCTCTATTTCATCAACACCCACCTCGAAACATATACCCAAATGATGATGACAACACTTGCGAATGATAACTGAGCGTACACCAGTTGATACTGCTCCGAGGAGCAAGTGACAAGTGTTGCGGCCTTCTCCTACCAGGTCAGATCCATACCAACACCACAAACTCAACGAGATCCCCCAGCCCAACCGAGAGAGTCGTCCACTTCCAGCCTCGGCCTCGTCGAAACCTCTCCCCCTTCGTCACTTCACTCATCCCGCAGCTCGTACACACACACGGCCCCCGTCCGCTCCTCGGGCGCAAAGTACAACCTCACCCGCCCGTCCACGACGGCCACGTCCATGGGGTTCTTCGTCACGAGCACCCTCCCCGCGCGCTCCATAAACGGCACCTCCCACACGGGCACCAGCTCCTCCGCGTCCACGACGGCCAACCCGCCGACCTCGACCCCCGGCGCCAGCGTCGCGATGCCCGAGCACAGCATCAACTCCCTGCCGTCGACGCGGCCCAGCGCCTTGCAGTCCTGGTAGTCGATCCAGTGCGAGGGGTTCACGACCTCGACCTCGGCCCTGGGCACGGCGAACCCGGAACCGCGCAGCTGTACCTGCTCGTCGTCGTGGTGCTGTACACGCCGTCCCGACTCGACGCTCCACCGCCGCGCCTTTCGACCGCCCCAGTTCAACGTCGTGAGCGTCCCTGTGCTCGCGTCGTGGACAATCCCGCCCTGGTGGTCGTCCACCGCGAACAGCTGTTCCATCGTCACCTCCGCCGGGTCGACGCGCACAACGGTGCCGGTAGAGTTGGGTCTGTACTGCGACAAGGTCGCCCAGATATACCGCCCATCGTAGTCGATGCCGCCGTTGTGATACTGCAAAAAGGGATCTCACGCGTCAGCAATCCTCTCGACACACCAGGCATACTACACACGTAAACCAACCTCGTCATCTCCCTCCTCGGAAACAACCCAATCACCCACCCTCCGCCCGGTTCCGTCAAACACCAAAAAGTGCGCAAACCCCGCGCCGGCGCTTCTGTCCGTGCCGTCCCTCCACTCGGGGTACTTCTCCGTGGGCGTCGTGTACTCGCCCGCCGAGATCCAGAATCTCTCCTCCTCGTCGTCGTCATCGGCGGCTTCCTTCCCCGGCGCCGCGAGCCGTACGATACCCTCTGGTTCCCACACGTCGCCTTCCAGAGGGATTCTCTTGACGAGCTTCAACCTGGAAATGTTGGCGCGTGTGAGCGTGCGCAGCTGGCGGACGATTTCCTCGCCGTGGGATGCTGGACCAGGTGGTGGAAGTGGACTGGGGGCCAGAGGGACCGAATGGTTGGGTCTGGTGATGTTCTGTGGCTTCATGTCGAGGTGGGCTGTGACTGCGTCAACAATGGCGTGGACGGACAGGAGAGAGGTAGTCAAGGTGCAGAGTGATGGCTTCATGCCGGTCCCAGATGTAGCATCAATCAAAGCTCTATGAGAAGTGTTGTTGGCAGATGTAGTTGACGCAATCTAGAGCAGACTGTATGGGCGATGATGGGAGTCGGTCAATCGCATCGGAGCACTCGGCATCTTCTCTCAGCTTCCATCTCCAGTCCACCCCGCTCCGCCCGGCCCGTCAGTCCCGCCCTTTCGCAGGTGAGGTGAAAGTCCAACCGCGAATGGACCGCGAATGAACCACAAAGAACCACGTGCGTCAGAGACCGACATCTCGGCCGAGTCTTGGAGACGCAGGGGGCTGCTGCTGCACTGCGTATCGAAGCACATCGGCCAAAGCAAGGTAGTGATGAGCTATTCTATTGGGTCCGGAAATCCTACGCACTGCTCCATCCGAACCATGACTGACTGCAAAATATGTACCTTATCAAACATCATACATGATACCGTGGCCGCGGCCAGGCATGCTGAGCGCAAACTCCATGATTACTCCGTCATGTACACTGCTGCGCGTTCCCAAGCAGCAGACTAGGCTGGACAGGTGCACCTCGTCCATCCGTATTCCAAAACAAAAAAAACCTCATGATGCCCTCTCTCTTCGTTTATACCGTCTTGCCACCGCAGTCCGGGATCACAACTCCAGGCTTCAGTTTGCGGTTCACGTCCATGAGTCCCCACTGGTCTTCCCACTCCATATTCTTATCCTTCTCGTTGAACCTAATCTTCCATGGCTCGTCAAAGGCCGAGAACCAAAAGTAGTTGGTGCCGTTGGTCAGTGCCGGGCACACCCACTTGTCGAGGAGCTCGTTCATCTGGCTGATGCCCGCGACCGACCCGTTGGGACAGCCAGTAGCCGTGCCGTCGCCACAGCTCATGCCGCCCTTGCTAGGCCAGCCGACCTCGGCGATGACGTTCTTCTTCAGGTCCGACTTGAAGAAACCGCTGGCTTTGTTCTGCCAAAAGGCGTACGTCCACATGGCCGAGTCCTTGGCGTTGACGCCGGCGAAGAAGGGGTGGATGTTGGCCATGATGTAGTCGCTCTTGGATGCCAGCGACGACGTCCAGTCGTCACCCAGGTCCGATGTCGCCACCGGCAAGCTCAACTTCTTGGCCGTCAAATTTGTCCGCACTTCCTGGAGCAGTGTGCCCAGGGCCGCCTCGGTCATTTCCTTTCTGAAGAGAATCTCGTTGGCCACGATGACGCCTTCAAAGTGCTTGTCGCCGTACTCGTCGAGAATGTCCCACATCTGCTCAAGCTGTCGTGCGTTGGTCGTCTCGTTCTTGTCTTGCCACACCCCCATCCAGACCTTGACCGTATCCTCCATCTTCAACTTTTGAATCGAGTGGATCACCATTTGGGTTTGGTTGCAGTCGGTGCCGTACAGACGGATCGTGTTGGTCAGCTGGCTGAGCACTGCCACGTCGCGCGTAATGTTGTTCTGCGACGGGGGGTTGTGGATGCAATCGGGGTATTGGGTGTTGATGGGTGTGTAGTCCATGCCCGGGAACACCTTGTGCAGGTCTTTGTTGTTCATGAGCTCTTTGATCTCCGAGCTGTTGATGTCCAAGTCACCATTGGACTTCTTGTCATCGTCGGCCGACTGCCCCGAATGACCGCCGCTGCTACTGCTGCCTTGGCGGTTGTTCCTGGACAACAGCCAGCCAGCTATTCCACCGGCGATGGCTCCCGCGATGAGAAGACCGACGGCGATGATGATGCACCACTTCCACTTCTTCCTCCTGGTTTCTTCCTCTCTGGCCCACTCTGAGCGCTTCTCGAGCGGCGCGCCGACATCGACTTTGCTGCCGGTCGCGGATCCCTGGACGGGATCGTAGGAGCCAGCTCCTGTGCGTCCAGCACCCGCCATGAGAGCAGTCGCCGCACCGGCACCTGCTCCGGCTGCTGCTGCTGCTGCTGCTGCTGCTGCTGCTCCGGCCCTGCTGTTACCTGTACGGTCGCTGCGGTTTGACAGGCTGAGCATCGAATTGCGCCCACTCCGACTGCGTCCATACTCCAAGCCGTCGTCGCCATCGTCGGCTATCGAGTTGGGATCCACCACGCCCAGGTGGTCGGCGCTTCTCTGGTAGTACGGGCTGTCGTTGTAGTAGTCGTATCCGTAAGGGACTGATGATGGCGACAGTCTAGCAGGGGGGGCTGCGGCGCCGCCAAGAGCTGTCAGGCTCGACTGGGAACCGCGGTCCGGAAGGCTGTTAGTGTACGGTCGCGGAGGGGCGTTGCTCATCTCGTAGGCCTCGCCCCGAGGCTGGTTGTAAGGCTGTGGGGGCAGGTTGGGACCTCGCGGTTGGGGCGGTGCATGGCCAACGTTTCTCATCGCGTCAAGGCCGCTTTCCCTGGCGTTGCGCTCGGCAACGGTGTAGGCTATTCCCGCCACACCGCCGGATGCACCCGCGCTGAAGTTATCGGCGCCGGGAGTGACGTTCGGGTTGAGGTTATTTTGGCGAGGTGGTGAGTAGCGGTCGGGAGCCCAGTCGCGATGGGGCGGGACCTGGGGGGTGTTCATGGAGCCGGCTTGTTGGGCGCCGTATTCAGCTCCCCCAGCAGCAGCAGAAGCACTTCCGACAGCACCTAGGGCGGCCTGGGGAACACCGCGGTCGTTCCTTCTTTCTTCTCTCATGCGGCCGAACGTCGGGTCTGGGTTGGCGGTAGGGTGCTCCGGTGCTCTCGATTCCTGTTGATGAGAGTAGCCCGGGGGCATGGCGTTAAAGTACTGCTGGTCATGGTATTGCTGTTCTGGTGGATTTGGGGTGCGCGGCTGCGAGGCGTAGGCATTATCGAGAGGCTCACGCTCGGCGTGGCCATCGTCGTAGTCGTATGGCGGCATGTTTCAGTCGGGAAGATTCAAGATGGTGAACGTCTCGCAACCCTCGTGGGCTGAGCGTTTGACTGACCTACAGCCAAGAAGTGTCTTTTCCCCTGTTCTCTTTCTTTCTCGCAAAAGGCGAGAACGAAGAGTGTGGACGCCGACTGGATGGAACGACGAAGACGGACGGGTGGCTGTGTACCAATGGAATGCTGAAGCAATTTCAGAGGTCTCGGAGCGGCGACTGGTTTTATTGTCAGCGTGATTCTCGCTGCAAACGATGAATGCTGATATTTTGTCGGGGCATTCCACGGGACGGAGGTGGTGAGACGAGCGACCGAGATAATGGCAGGCGGGCGCGGGCGCAGATGGGTTGGATGCCATGGGTCCGAAAGGAAAACAACTTACTCAGTTCCGTGCGCTACAGGTCGCCGAGTGACGAGAAGGACCTCGACGGACGAGCGAAGCCGGACGACACTGGCTCGGTCGTATGGGTCAGTCGCGTCCGCCTGGCTCGGTCTGTGAGCTCGATAACAGATGTGCGCGCAGTCGGAGGAAAACAATCGGGGTGGTCGAAGTTGCGAAAGCAGGCAACTTGAGGTGAGGCTGCAGCAGGCAACGCGGACAGGGCAGTGATGTCTCGTCTTACAACCCCTATTGCGATGAAGCGTGGGTATTCGAATGGCTACGTGGAGACGCAGGCCGGAAACGAACGGGAAGAGCTCGACGAAGCTGGCTACAGAGTGCCCGCGGTCGTGTCGAGGTCTGGGGAGGCTTCAGTAGCGGCGGGAGAGTAAGGCGAAGGCAAGCCACGAACAGCGGTGGTGAGGATGGCGGACACGCTTAGGCGCAAGTGCACCGAGTGTACGAGTGAGACCAAGGTACTCGGATGGTCCGTGTGAAAAGGGTAACCAGAGCTACGTATTTCGGATTGTCCGCCGGGTCAGCAATCCGTGTTGCTGAATCTCTCGTGCAGCTGCTTCCTCGAGCAGATCGGCCGGACTGGCTCGCTCGTATTTCCAATGTCGTGTTGTGAGGCAATCCTGGCGAGTTTTGAAAGACGGAAAAGAGAGCCACGACAGACCGTCCCGGGCTGGACAGACTCGAGGAGACGCGGCAGAGGGAAATTGGAGGTGGGAGAGGAAAGGAAAAAAAACGGTAGGGGGAAATTGAGGTGTGATTCGGACTGTCGGGCCACAACAAGTGTGTGTGTGTGTGTGTGTGTGTGTGTGTGTGTGTGTGGGATGGCCTTGGACTTGGACTTGGACTTGGTTCGGTTTGGGTCACCACGACGGCACGCTGGACGGTGGCTTGGGTCTTGGGTCTTGGGTTTTGGGTCGTTGGCGGCGAACCAGGACGACGTGGAGCAGGGCAGACAGGACAGACGTGGGTCGCGGGGAAGATCTGGTGCGGCGGCTGGTCGCAGGGGACGATGGCACACCTGGCCTGTCAGTCCACCTGCATGAAGCGGGTAGCGGCTGGCGATGGCGATGGATGGCGATGGATGGCGATGGCGGCGGCGGCGGCGGCGGAGGAGGTGGTGGTGGTGATGGCAATGGCGTCGAGCGAGTATGGGAATGGGAGATGGAAATGGAAATGGCAGTCTTGGTTGGAATGGCTGCGTGCCTTACGAATACAGTATCTACAATTCCCTGTACCTACCTTAAGGTAAGGATGGCAAGCTGGTAATATCGAGGGCGGTGCTTTCCTATACTGCCTACTTTGTGGCCAAGGTAAGTATCAAGGTAATTAATTAGTACCTGATGGGCAAGTGAGCCAGTCTGTGTGTGAGACAGATTGGAAGGACTGATGGGCTGCGCGACTGCTGCGTGAGTGCGAATACACTACAGAGAAAGAAGGTGCAGGAAGGGAGCCCGCTGTTTCCTCTGCTGCCATCCCATCCTCGTGCATCCATCCCATCCATCCCTCCTTCCCTAAGGTTCTGCGGCAGCGTGTCACTGGAAGCAGGTTACTGAGAAAATGCAAGGAAGGAAAGCAGGGAAAGGTCTACGAAGCGTCTCGTTCTTTCTCTGGGTTGCCTGTCTGCATCAGTACGTACCTACCTACCCACGTAGCGACCACAGTAATTACCTGCTTACACGGTAGGTGCCTTGGAAGATGTGCTCGACCAGGTGAAGCAATCGCTGAGGTCTTGCAGGGCAAGAGAGACTGCCTCGCCCTTCCTTCCTATGAGCAGGTTGTAATATTGCGTACACGTAGATGCTGCTGTGATACCACTCACTAAACAGCGAGAGTGGAAAGAGTGCCTCGTCGTCAGAATCTGGGGCGCCTGGTAAATCGTGGGAAACCCGGCAATTATTCTACTTGTACAGGGCCCCGACGTCAGTGTCCCCATTCCAACCACCGCCAGCAAGGATTACCAAGTACAGTGCCAGGGCATGTCATTGCCATTCTGCAAGGCGGCGCTCGCTGCAGGAAATCTTGCAAACGAACGTCGGCTCTGACCAGCATGATGATGCCCTAGAGTGTTGCCCGCGTCGATATCCGTACCTTGCTACGCCGTACTCCAAACGACCGTGGCCAAGGTATTCAGGGTATTCGCACATCTGTCGGCGCTGTCTGTCTCGTGTTTGTCCGCTATTCCAGCTACAGAGGTATTGAATCGCAAAATGACCCCGCTATTTACTCCATACTCCGTACAGTAAGTACTGCGTACAGTAATACAGTAAGCAAGAACTGGAAATACAATTACAGAAGGAGACGACAGAAGTGCCTCAGTACCTACCTACGGAGTATATTCTGTACTGCTGTCGGCTCATTTGTGGACTTGGTGGATCCGTCAGGACAGCCCGCTGTTGGCCAAGCGACGGTTCTGCCCTGTGATTGGACCGCCGGCAATCATGCCTTTTTTTTTTTTTTTAAAGTGCAACCGCGCCCCGATTTCCCAACATGTCCCAGCGTCATTGTGTTTTGTTAGTGTGTTGCACCCCTACCTTGCAAGCACGGATATCCCCCCACCTTGCATTCTCCTCTGTCCTAGGTCTCCACTGATTGTGCTCGGTGCCCCTTGCCTCGCTTCAGTCCCTTGAGCATCAACCACCAAAGGGGGAAAACACCAGCCACTTTGCCTTCTGCTTTGCCATGTCCATAATGTCCATAGCTGCACTGGTTAAGGTAGAGGCGGCTTCACCATCGCAGCTGTCACCGCTTCGTCTACCTACGCCAGCCATTACAATGACAAGGTAGTCAGTATCCATTTATTGTGGCTGAATGGCAATGGGAAATCAGCATCCCACGGTTTTTGCGCATAGGTACTCCCAGAGTATATACGTACACTGACATGGAGCTGCAAATGGCAAGAAATAAGCCCAGCCAAATACCATCTCAATCACCACGTCCGTACAGTACAGTACAGTCCCTAGATAAATCCCATCAAGTCCAAACCAGTCCGCCTCGATCAACCGCGAAGAAGCAACGGCTCTCTGGGATCACCCTCCTCTTGCAACCTCTGCAACCTCTGCAGCCGCCAACGTCTGCGAACACCCCGATCAAAAACCCCCAAAACACCAGATCTGAAGCAGCTCGAGGCACCTCCTTGTCTCCCTGCGACCCGACCTCTGCGTCCCATCTCTTCTGTCCGTCCAGCTCTGCCAGGCGTAGCATAACATCACGAACCTGCGTGACTGCGTCCATCGCTGCTGTGACCATGACCCCTATCCATACCGCTTCACGTCGTTGCAAGCTAGCGACTCACAATGCAACGCCGCAATCTGACGATCATCACGGCAGCCACACCTTCACGTCCCATGCTGCCACAGCCGCGCTCTCAGCCCCGACGCCACACAACCGTGCCACCGCCGCCTCATGACTCCTGGGCTGCCATCACCACCTGCCTGCGCTGAGGTGTGCTACAGCTACAGTGCACCAACAGCTACGGATTGGAAGTCACCCCTGTCGGCCTTGGATGCAGTGAGATCGAGAAGTCGACCTTCGCCAGCCGCATCGCACAGCTGTCCAAGATACGCAGTGATGTCACCATCGTGCAGAGGCAGAGCATCGATACATGTACGCGTGCATGTACCTCGGCGCTGATACCGCCGCATCTCGCATCTTGCATCTGTTCGTATCGGCGAGTCAGACGGAGGCTGACTTTCCCTCATAAAGTGGTTGCGTATCGTGTTGCGCTGGCCACCTCTTCGCACCAAAATAACCAGCACCACCACCTCCTCCACTGCCAGCCAATGCGTGCCACGGCCTGCCACTGCCCGACACTGCCCGCCGCTGTCCACCACCTACGATGTTATGCACACGAGCCTAAAAATATCGCAAGCCCACTCGCCCATCGGCATTCCGGACAAGGCGATCGTTAGCTTGAACCGGTTTCCCCCGCCCGCCCGTTCAATCAAAATAGGTCCGAGAGGCGGCGATGGAAAACAAGCTTCAAAAGAGGCTATGCCAATATCGCCGCCGACTTCCGCTGCGAACATGCTTCCAGCCCATCGCGAGGTGAGCTGCCAACGCTCGTTGGGCTTCTGCGAATCTACTGCTTCTACAGGGAACTCGGAGACTTGACTTGGTATAGGGCAGTGACCGTTCTTGATCCCAGGGCATAGAATAGGTGCGTGGGTCTCCGAAAAAGACTGGTCATTGTTATCACGATGCAGCACGACACTTGGCGATTGAGAAGCTTCTCCGCAAGACTTGCCTTCTCTGAGAGCGGGTGCGTGACGCTTGGCCAGGTCCTAGGCCTGCCGAGTCTGTCCGATCTATCGATTCTATAGACTGTTTGCTCAGTTCTGCTGATACCGTCGTTTGGTTGCAGTACGAAGGTTATCCTTACCCTTTCGTGTGGTTTTCCCAAAGCGAGACAGTTAGAAGGCTGTGTCTTCGGTCTGGAGGAGCCTCAATGGACAGTCGCGAGCTGCAAGGCTGTTAAGAGGTCATCAATCATGACTCCATCGTCAGCCACGACTTGTTGTCGCACCCACCTCCTCGACATTGCCGTGAACCACCTAGGAAAATACCAGCTTAGGAAAATCCTCAGATATGCATCTTAATCCAGTTGAATTGCTAATAATTCTTTGATACAATCCCAGATAAAGCAGGTGCTGAACAACGTGGTGTTTACGCAGTCATGGATCGCTGAAGACCGCGACGGGAGAGCTCTTGCAGCGACCTCACATGTCTAGAGTATGTGGACGAGGGAGGTAACATATATTCAAGCATTGAAACAGAGACTTCCATCTTGGTCTAGACTCCCATCTTGGTCTACAAGTATACGATTGCAACGTGTCGCAATAACGCACTTTATATCACTTCAAGTAGCGGGCATGGTCGCGGGCGGCAAGCCAAGCACGCAACTATTCGTCCCGAGTCACAGAGAATGCAGCGATGAAGCATGGACTGGCAAGCTCAAGGTGTGCGTCTCACCACCACTATCGGTTTCGCACTCGCAACTTTATACCATGCCAGGATCTTGGCCTAACCCAAACATCGTCGGCCCATACCTTGAAGGGGGGAAACGTGCCGCGATAGCCATCCACATGCGCCAGGTCACATACCCAAACCCCGAGCCACGAAACCGGCGACTCACCTGCCATCGTCTCGTCGTAGGTATTAGCAACGGACGTGTTTCCGTTGGGCTCCTAGAGCTCCGTTTTCGTGCTGGGGGTGTCCTCGTCGCACGCATGATGACTCGAGGATAGTGTTTACTCAGCCAAGAGTGTATAACATTGGTTCTCGAATTCCTATCCCGTACTCTGGAAACCATTTGTACGGCATCGATTTCAAATCTAAAAAACTTCATGATATTGTTTGTCTTCACGAAGCTGGCATGCCGCTCTACGAGCAAGGGATCGATAGAATACATGAATAGCGAAATCCGCCACGCCTTTTGCTGAGTGATGCTCACTTACAGACCTCAGACCCATCTCGCGGCGGAGAAATCCACAGCCGAGTCAAACGGCTCGAGTAGCACCGACGGAGGAGCCTGCTCGCCGGTGGGCCTTTCCGGATGAAGCGGCCCCTGATGAGACGCCAGACATCCAAACCCCCATCCTCATCGTATCCGCGTTCCAGAGTCCCTGCGATCAAACCAGAATCAGAACCACCGAGCGCGTGATGACATCCGCGCTAAATCCACACGCTGGCTGACGCGCGATCTCGCGGGAGCCACGCCTCTCGACGGCGAGGTGAGTAATCGGCCATGAGAGACGGACGCTTACGACTCTTAAGACGACAAGTGTAATCAATGCTTAGAATAGAGTTTGCTCTCCAGACCAGTGCCACAGGGCTTCCTGTGCCAAGAGTCCAAGGAAAGGATGTGAGCAATCGCGGAACAGACCGAAGGGGAACTCTGTTTTGTTTTGCCTCTGTCTTTCTCTCTCTTCACTGGGCTTGTTTCCAACTAATCGCCTCGCCATCCAAACGCGGGATCACATGAAACACGTCAAGATACGACCAGACGCTTCAGAACCCTGAATGTTTGGAAGAGCAAAGAGGGGGGAAACGGGATGGCAGGGATGAAAAGTCAGATGTACAGTTTCCGCTTCGGGCCAGAGAGAAGATACCTCATCTTTGCATTCGACCTTTGTCTCTGATCGTGGGGATTGGATGGATAACATAGCCGAAGGGCAAGGCGAGCGTGTAAGTTCCGCGGTGCCGGGAGAAGCGCTTCTCACAAACAAAACCACGGGGGCGCCCGCCGCGCGTCTTCCCATCCATTCGTCCGCTCGTGCTCTGGGGACCGTATGCGAGCGGTCTCGGTCTCGGTTGTCCTTTTGTTTCCTATCCAGCGAGCAAGCATCTGCCAATCTGGTTCATCTGTGATAAACACTGCGATGCCTCCCTCCAAGACCAATCATTACAAGACACTCGCCGACGCGGACAACTACGATGGGTCGAGCACCGAGGTCGAGGAGCTGATGGACGATGAGAAACACTGGCAATCGATCGACCTCGGCGGGGAGAAGAAGCCCAAGAAGAGCCTGTGGAAGCGGTGCAAGGCGATGCTGAGGAAGTACCGCTGGCTCATCGACACGCTGCTGCTGCTCACCAACATCGGGCTGTCGCTGGGCTTGTCTCTCTTGATGTACTACCAGTTCGAGGACGCCAAGTTCCCGAGGAGCTTGCGGCAAGTCGGCGGCGACTTCACCGGTGCCGGGCCTACATGTGAGTGATGGTGATGACGACCTGGGCACAAGGGACATGCTGACGAGGACACAGTTCCGACAAAGGTCGTGCATTTCGCGGCAGACTACTCGTTCGTGCCGCCGAATGCGACCGACTTCCTGTCGAATGCCACCATGAGCCAGTGGAAGTCCATCATGCCAGGTGCGTGTGTTCGCGATACGCTCCAACAGTCGTTGGCTGATCTCTCCGCAGTGGGAACCGGGTGGAAGCCCGTCGGCAACGGCCCTTTCTTCACCACGTCCATGACCCATCAACTACATTGCATTGTGAGGCCAATCACACCGTGAAAGCGCCGGCCCGCTCGCTGACGGAAAGCAGTTCATGATGGGACGCAGCTTCTCGGCGCTGGCATCCAACGCGAGCCGCAAGCTGGAGCCCGAGTTTGAGACGCACTTCTTCCACTGCGTTGACTATCTCCGCCAGTCGGTCATGTGTTCAGGTACGAGCCCAATGTTCTCAGTGCCAGCCTGCCAGCCTGCTTCGGCTGGATACAGAGACAAATAATCTGACGATGCGGATCAAAGGCGACGTGGCCATGGAGCCTCATGAGGCCACCGACCCAGACGACAATGGCCCGGGAGACGGCAGCTGGAATGGCCAACATGGTACGCGTACACACGACAGTCTTCAGACTTTTACTGACGTCCTTCAAAGTTTGCAAAGACTACAGCCAGGTCATCAAGTATTTAGACAGTGAGTCCTTCGACGCGCGCATCAAGATCCTGTCTGACACATCACAGAACAGATTGCGGAGGGTATCCGCGTTGTTTTGCCCATAGACGATTAATGCTATACCACTCTCTTCAATTGAGTATACCTTTCGGTCTTGCGTACAGCCATGGAGTAAGAGGCGTCCTGCGCTGTCGGAGTCCTAAAACGAACGATTGTGCAAGAACGAAAGAACAATGTTTTGGCAGACAACCTAGTCTACACAGGCAACGACTAGAGATGAACACATCGTCTACTTCAGCCAGGGCGTAACTGGACCCCTCATCCGGTCGCCATCCACTCATCGTCAATCTTGGCCTCAGTATCGAAAACGTGACCGCCAGGTCTGACGGCCATCTCAAAGTCCAACTCTGGGTCCACGGCCCCCCAAGTGCCATTGTGACATATGGATGATCAGAGAGAGTCAAGGTAGGTATAGACTTGAGGTGTTGTTCCCGGTGATGGCAACAAGATAATCGATGGTGAGCAGGTTGTGGCATTTATACTCTCATACAATGGCGAGCCGAGGCGCAGATGGCGACGTCAAGTCGTTTCTGGAGGACTTCAAGTCCGTTTCAAGCGCGAGCCGGAACGACCAGCTCTCGAATCGGTACAAGAATGGAACCCAATACCAAATTCAATCCCCGGCTGCTAGACCAGCTTTTGTTCCTTGTCCGCTCATCGCCAAATCCCGGGACAGTGGCTTCGTATGGCAGCGAGTCATTAACTACTGTAAGATGCTGGGAGGTCGGTGTTTGAAAAGATCGTCCCACGAGCCCGGCAAAAAGAAGTCGACGTCGAGATGGGGATGGAGAACTAGACGTGAAAAGGTGGAAGCATAGGTACAATGAGACGCATAGAGTGTACACGAGTAACTCTTCCTGTGAGAAGAAATCACGACTCCGCAACGACAATCGTGAATCAACATGTTTCCTTAGAGCCAGCTGTGTAAACCAGCGAGCCTTACTACGAACAACAAGTCAAAGGCCTGCGACCTTTGCATTCGAAAACGGGCATGTGGCCACCCCTCTAGCCTCGACGACCTCAATATACGGCTTCATCTCCTCAATTCCCTTTCCCCTCTGCGGCTCTGTTCCAATGGTCATCAGATCGTATCCTTGAGGGCAGTACCTGTCCCCGCGAGAGCCAGGCGCCTTGTCCCCGAACGCCCGTAGCAGTAGTTCGACGGGAGACCAGGCGGAACAGAAGCTTGGCTTCATCTTCCAGGGCTGCAAGACCTTTCTCTGAAAATTGTATAGCTTCGTCGCGGGATTCGGTGCTTCGTCAACGAGTTTGACGGCCGAGGATGCCGGACGAGGGAGTGAAAGGTGACCAAGAGACATATTTCGCGAGTTGCGCACAATTGTAAGAACTAGCCCGAGAACCAGACCCGGCGTCTCGAGACTGGAGTGTGTTAGTAGACTGACCAAGACGATAAATGGATTTCAGCAGCGTACCCGAGACTTCGTGCCATGGTCTCGTTCATGTCAGAGGCCAGCACCTTTCTAAGCGTCGTTCTCATAAACCTAGGAAGAGAAGCTACCGCCGCGTTCACGTAGACGCTGACGTACTGCCTGCTCGGTTCCGATGGCTTTGCAACCTCTTCCTCATACTGGAGAACCCAACGCTCGAGTTCCTCGGCGAAGTGTAGACCATCGCGCCATCCATTCTGGTGAGAAGGTAGTTGCTCGTAACTAATCTTCATGTCCTCGCCTACGGTTTGGTGGGAAACCCCAATGGCGCACTTTTCGACATATGTCAGTTTGCGCCATTCGTCCTTGTCTACCACCTCGAGAATGGACACTAGGTCGTTGCCCAGGGTATGCAGGAGGTTGTCGTCGGTGATTTTGTTCGCTCGGCGGTAACGATCGTGCCTATACGTTCATATTAATGTTCAAGTTCTGTCTCGCAAGCAATCATACAAGTCGAAAAAGACATATAGTTTATCCTGGCAACTGCTATAGCGATTCTATCCGAGTTTCTTGGCTGACACTAGAACTCTCCAAGTAAGATTTCAGTGTTCACAGCTCTTCGGCCCGCGTTGCGCTTGTTGTTCTGGCCGGTGACCGCGAAGAGCCTACTCATCGTTGGGATACCTCCGGCCTAATAGACTCGACTTAGCATCGGCGGACTCTTAAGAAACAGTCACTTGAAACTAAACCTTGACCCTCGGTTACAAACCTTGAGTACAGCGATCCGACGAGCCTTGGACATGGCGCGGGGAAACCTGAGCTCTTGAAGCTCGTTCATGATGACGTGGGGTTCCGCCACGGTCATGCTCGACAGAGACCTTCCGCCAATTGCGAAGGGTGCTTCAATTTCTTCCTTTCGACGATAGCGCAAGACTCTAACAAGCCACATTTAGCCAAGAGCGGCTATGGCGATTGCAAAGGCTTCATGGCTGAGCATGAGCCCAACGCTGGCCGTCGTGAAGGAACGAAACGTCATGGCGGAACAAAATCAAAGATGCCGACGAAACTGATCATTCAGAACATGTTCGAAACGCAGAGTATTTGTTGTCATACGTGATGCTTCGTCAAGAGAGCACGATGTTGTCGTTGCTGGTTTACTCAACAAGTTTCGAGTATTCACCGAAAAGGGTAGTCCAGCCGAGGCTCAGGCAGACAGACGCCGCGGCTCTTGGTACTTTGTGGGTCTATAACACGATATTATCAGCTGTGCTGAACGTTTGGACTATGGTCCTGCGGCTCAGAACGCCAAAGCGACGGGATAGGAGTGAGGAAGGGCTTGGAATGCGGACTGTCGCTCTCGCCGAGAGGCATAATACTGTCACCATGGCCAAGGAAGCAGGAATCGCTAAGATGACACGTCATCCAAATCAACCTTGTATGTGTTGCTGTAGTTGGAAGACGATACGCCTTGACTAGTGGTCAATACGGTACACGTTGATAGAAGAGAACTCTGACGCTGTAAGCCGGCCCAAATCTGGCGGATTCCCCGAAGCAAGGTTGATGCTTCTCATATAGATCGAGATGCACGGTGGGAGCCAACCCATTGCGCAGCAAGCGCGCAGCAAGCAGAACAACCAAGCAGCAAAAGAGAAAATCACCAGCCCTAGGCTATGCAATACGATAGGGTGTGGTTGCGCAACGTCGTCGTGTCTGACAACTACTATCGTATAGACGACAGGCCACAAAATCAAATATCAAGGCCAAAGGGTCGCACATGGAGCAGGTTTCGATGCTCTCTGTTATGGCCTAATAATTCCACCTCAGGAAAAGTCCGCAGCCGGTACGTGTTTCATTCACGTCACACACTAATTGCGATGGCGATCGAAAGTCATCCGCTGAAACGGGCGAAGCTGGGCCACAACACTCCTGTCGTGGCAGGCGAGGTTTTGAATGAATACTATCAGGGATACAAACTCGCAAAGACGTGGAGTAACAGCCATCATACGATAGTAGTATCGATAGACCAAGGTGGCTGGCTCACTGCAGACCTGAACCCATTTTCCCAGTCGTCGTCGTCGAGTCCATCACTCATATGAACCCGAACCAACAGTCAAACGTCGAGTTTCCGCATCCGAGCAGCTGAACCCGAGGACCTTGGGGCATTCAGCTGGGGCAAATCACTCCGTCAGTGCCATCAGCGATGTAGAAGCAGGGCTGTCCAGCCCTGTTGTCGCAAGACCCCTGTGTGCAGGGGAGAACCCCAGCCTCTCCAAAGATATCGTCACGACAATCGCCGAGTTCTCCGCATTTGCCGGCCTAGATCAGAGAGACATCGACGTGAGCAACAAGCCGCCACGCAAGAAAGAGACAGATTTCCGGGTCAGCTTACGAGTGCTGTAGCTGCAAAGCTGAGTGTCACTGCCGCAAGAAGCCCGAAGATGTTCATCTTTCCGGTGTAGAATCAAGCAGATTGTTGAAGTGGTGTGTCGAAGGAGGTGGAGGTAGCCCGGCAACTTTATCAGCTTGACGGAGGACTTCAAGAGCCATCGAGGGCGGAGACGGAGGGTATATATATGTGTGTGTGTGTGTGTGTGGATTCCACCCCTTGTTATGACTCGACCGGCTCTTTTCATCGATAGAGGGAGACTTCACTGCATGTCTGAAGTCAGTCTGTCAGAGCATAATCGAGTTTGGGGCGTGTGACACGTCCACCTATAGTCCGCAAGGACTTCTATCCCGGCGCGACAGGCAGCCAGCAATTCCGGTAGTTTTGTCTGTTGGCACCGCCAAACGGGTACTTTACCGCATGCTTCAAGCTAGTATAGTATAGCATAGGGCATGTGACTTATTAATATATAGCTATGACGAATCACATGCAGGGATTTCCAGCAGGAAGGTTTCTTATATATTGGTTCTATGCCAAATGAGCCTTTTCTCTCTATATCTGGACTTGGGGCTCTTGGGGTACAGGACTACGGAGTGGCATGTTTACGCCCCAACTCCAAGGTCTTTTAAAGCAAGGCTTATTTCGAAAAGGCCCCAACTCCATCTTCTATGTGCAGTTGGACCATATCACGGCGCAAGCGTTTTTTGCGCGTATTTACCCGACTGGTTGCCATCGATGAGCTGACAGAACCGGCGTCGGCCACAAGTTGCCTGTCAAAAGCAAGCGCTGAACCCGTAACATTGGATGGATTTGACAGAGGGTTGCTCAAGCGTAACATCAGACGACCAGTGATACAGTGTCGTTGAGAAGACTGGTTAGAGTTTCAAAGACAGATACCATTCCTTTTCAAGCGGGCTGATTCTAACGGCAACAAACCATCATCATTGCCTCGGTCGTATGTTGGACTCGCTGAAACTTCACCAGACTTGAGCTCTCTTC
Source organism: Colletotrichum lindemuthianum (assembly GCA_001693025.2). Classification (NCBI taxonomy): domain Eukaryota; kingdom Fungi; phylum Ascomycota; class Sordariomycetes; order Glomerellales; family Glomerellaceae; genus Colletotrichum; species Colletotrichum lindemuthianum. The sequence goes on along the minus strand of MASP02000173.1, from coordinate 68,588 downwards.
ACGAAGACAAATCAGACCACTTGGTTGTTTCAAGATGACTCAGGTGTCGATCAAAGGCCCCAAGTGCAGCTCGACACGCGAGTCCTGACATCACAACCCAGTATCACAGACGTGCCCGAGAGGCCACGCCATCATAATCATGTCACTCATGCCCGGCAGCATGTGCCTTAGTAGTGGCAGTGGACCGATCTTAACCATGATCTCGGGCTTGTCCACTGTCCACAAAAGATTCGAGCATATTTTTTGGTTCAATTGCGACGACACAAGATGACGACATTGGCTTAGGGGAAGTGACAAATTCTATTGGGCAGTGCCCCGGACATCGTGAGCTTCGTGTACTAACAATACATGTGGTTGTTCTCCGAGAGCAGCCAAAGGCAGGCCGCGTATGGGTCTAGGCCGCTGCTACAAGCAGACGACGCCGCGGGTGCCGAGGAAGCACTTGGTTTTGCAAGTTTCATACGGAGTGTTACACTCGTACTGCTTCGTGAGCCCCTTATCTTGGTCGGGTATGATACAAAAAGAGCGACCTGAGCAGAAGCCCTCGATCGGCTAGGTAAACAGAATCGCAGCATTAGCAGTCATCTCGACGGGTAGACCGGGAACCTCAGTAAGTAACCTACCTGCGCTGGCGCTGGCCTTGGGATTGCCGCTGCCGCTGCCGCTGTGGACGCTAACAGTAAAAAGCTACCGAAGAGCTGTAATAGTCTCATATTTATAATTTGCGAGGTCTGGATATCGCAAAGTCGTCTGGTATTGAGTGCGGTGCAGATGGAAAAGAACTTTGCTGTGTCGAGAGCAACAGTAGCGTATTACGAGCGGCTTGTTGTTTGGGCTGCAATGTGCAAATCCGGAACTGGAGATCGAATCGATTATAAAGTCATCCACGACTATGAGTTGCCTCAGAAGACGTGGCGACTTGTCAGGGAGATCCCTAGATCAACCCCAAACTGACTCTTTACTTTATCGTTTGTGTTGACAACTCAAAACTAAGCTAGCGCAGGCAGAAGAGCAATCGGGCTTTCAACAAAAGACCGGAAACCTTGGATTACGCAGGCGCAGCAGAAGAATACGTGGATGAAAATCAGGGCTGGGAATGGGATTGGCGGGCCCGGGTACAGCCGTCTACGACCGTCTCGAAAAGGTTTTAATAGCCAGGAGTATAATAGTAAAGGGCAGGTAGAATCTGCTTGTTTAGTCGCCGAGTTTCGTTGTCTCCAGGCCGGCGTGTGCCATGGGGCATTCTTCAGCAACTGCCTCATCTCGGACGTGTAACTTGTCGGACCGCGGTGAGGGATATTCCATGCTGTGTTGTGCAACGTACAAAGTCAAAGAAGAAACCTTTTGAAGTCTTCGTCGAGGCTTCGCAGCCAGCACTGTCAACATGGCGACTCCATCGGAAGTTGGTCGTGGCGGTTTTGAATGTGTCATGTCAACAAAACGCTTACGCAACTGTCGAACACGTAATGAATGTATCACGATTCCGGCTTCAAGGCGCATTGAACACTCTCCGCCCTCTTGACGGGCTGGTGTTTCGGCTCACCAGTCGTTCGGCCAACCCGCGAGTGATTGGAGTAAACTCTGCTTTTGGGGTAGTTTGTTGCGTTGTCAACCTAGAGAAAAGAGGGCATCCAAAGTTCAACTAGGTGAGGCGGACTTGCATTCAACACTGTATCAATCCCAGTAGACTGGAAGGCATGACAGGGTATCTCTCTCTGCCAAGGAACGACAACTACTCAGTATACACCTTTTCAACCACCCTACTCATCTTCGTTTCGAGCTTCTGCCGTCTTGTCCCCACCGCCGCCAGACTTCTCGTCAGTCGACTCTTCACCTTTTTCGATTGCATGGTTGTCCCGTGTTGGGGAAGAATCGGCCTTTTTCCCGGGGCATTCTTCTCCAACTTTTGACACCGTCTCGGTGTTCTCCTCTGGTCTAGACCAATCCGTGACACCGGTTTCGTCACCTTGCTCCCGAAGTACATCCTCGGGCTTTGGCCGCCAGTAAAGACACGTGCTCGAGAAGGTCGTGTGATTCCCGTCTTGCGGGAAGTCAAAGTGGGTATGAGATCGATGCATGTCGCTCATGCACTGGAATTCGCCTTCCGTTAATAGGCCAACCCTGCAACTGTCAGTCGACACTCGCGGATGCAACGTCTGGAAACCCACCCGTCCCAGGTGTCCCAGCCCGTTCCGACGAACATGGCCGGCAGAGTCTTCTCCAGAGCCATCTCGTATATCGGGCGGTACATGTGAATCGCAAACACTAGAGTGTCCTCGTCGACGGCGTCAAAGGCGGAAGGAGACTCTACCACTTCGTGGCCCAGACCAGTCAAGAAGCCAACATCGCCCGGAGTGAAGCGCGGCTCTTGCAGTGTGCATGGAATGGTCTCGTTGTACAGCTCGGCTATCGTTCCGTAAGCTTCTAGACTGTGAGAGGTTCGTACGGTATATACACATACAAAGGACCTCCACGACCGTCAAGAACCCGTCCAGCTGTATGAAACTCCGCCTCTTCGCATCCCAGCCCCCATCCTCCGGATCAAAGGTCCCGACCCCAAGGCACACGGCCCGCCGCACCCTCTTGTGGTTTCGTACGTTCGATCGGATGAGCTGTTGAATATCCCCATGACACGGCGTCTCGCGCCAGCGGGCCCGGAAGGATTCGTACTCGCCCGCGATGTCGGCTGCGGACTTGTAGACGCGGGGTTCGTCGTGCTTCGCCTTGAGCGCACTAGGCACTTTTGGCGGTGCCCTACGAAAGCGCGACTTTGTCTTGACAAACGTCCACTCCTCTTCCTGTGGTTTTCTCGTCGCTTTGTCCTCTGTTGTCGTCATGGTGCAAGCTGGTGTCAATCGCGGGGTAGCCTACGTAGGCAGTAGGGAAATACTTTGGTGGGATGAACTTTTGACCCGGCAGAATACTTACCGCCTTCTATTCGGGAATGACTCAGGGCGGTGAACCATCTGCGCAGCTGCTGACATAAGCATGTCTCCTCACTCACCTGAGAACAGTTACTCGAATGAGTGAGATGAAGGATGAGAACAATGGAGGGTCGCACATCTAAAATCTCACCGTCACTGCCTCCCACTACACGCGTACAGGCTGTAGGGCCATGCAGTCACATACTCCTGGAATAGCAACAAATGACGGATATTGAAATTGACGATCCATCATTCGCACGCCTGGTTGTAGTCGATCATCGGCACCTGTCACCAATCCGCGTTCCTTCGTTGCGTGAGAGCTCAGTTCAACCATGGTATCTATAGCAGTTCTCCAGTGCGTCTGCGGCAGCATCCGTACGACATCAGCCTGTTCTGCCTTTGCCACGCCTCGAAATAGCTCGTCATCCATCCAATCGAGGCTCTTTACCTAAATACACTCAACAACTCGCCACTCGAGACCACGCGGCCGGGCCGTCGTGGATGGGTGCTGAGCTCCGGTGCCACTCACCTTCGGAGGTTGCGCCGTCAGCTTACCGCGCCGGCATTTGTCACTCATCTGTTCCATCTCACGACGGCAATCCTCCATGAGAATTAATGATTATCCTTTTCTCGTCGAGTAAGCGCTTACACTTGACGAAGCCATGCCATCACAGCATTCGTTGTGTGTACCATCATCAACTCATCGCGCGTGAGGATCGCACGACACGATCATCAAACCTCCAAAGATCGAACGCTTCACCGCGTGCTCCATCCGGCCCCCGAGGCTAGAAATCCTCTCCCCTCCGATATCCCAAGCATCTTACAGTGAAAGACTACAAGACCAACGCACCCGTGTGGTCGCATCGCCGCACAAGCTGCAGTTCCCGGCGCTTACACGATGCCTCATCCCTGTCGCTCCCATCCACTCACAATCGCAATCGCCTTTACCCCGAGATGTGATGTGACATCCCATTGGCCCACCCTTCACCACCTCCAGCGACTCGCCAGGCGCTTCTGTCCGTCATTGGTCGTGGTCGGTGAGGGCTAGTGACAGGGGAGGATGCAGCCGGAGGCACACCTCGTCCGCCATCTTCACTGGACAAACTGGACTGGTCCTCCCGTCGTACATGGCATGGGTCCACGGCTTCACCACCCCGTCGACCAACCCCCGATATCCCGTCCATGAGAGACAGACGATCCATTGGCCGGCTGCGGGTGCGCATGCGGATGGCAAACTGGCACCATGTAGAGAGAGAGAAGAGGACTGCCTGCAGAGGGCGGCTGGATCGTTCGGCCACGAACCATCGCTGCTGCGCCGACTGGGCCCTGATAATGGCCTGCACCCGGCCGCCTGCTTACCTCTTTTCCTCTTTCTCATTCTACTTGTTTTGCGAAATTCAAAGTGAGGTTGTCAATCGATACATCGTCTCTTTCGATCTTGGCTTCGACGTTCAAAGGCGATAGGAAACTCTCTCGACGGCGTTGGCTCGGCGAATATCACCAACCAACCACCCAGCCCGCGCAGGGAGTCGATCAATAGACGAGATAAAAGGACAAAGAACAAAGAACAAAGATCTCGTGAGGGAGAAGAGACGAAGTGTCGAGTCACTCGTTCGAACATCCGTCCAACTCGACCAACTTCACCAACAACACCACACACAACAGCCACGATGCTCGCGTCAACACTATCAACCCTCCTCCTCGCCGCCACGGCAACAGCGCACATAGTCATCTCATACCCGGGATGGCGCGGAAACAACCTCATCACAAACGAGACCTTCCCCTACGGAATGCAATGGACATATCCATGTACGCTCCCCCCCCATCTCGTCCAACATACACACCAGCCTCTTCAGAAACCCCAGAAACTAACACAACTACCCCCCTCCTCACAGGCGGCGGCATGGGCGTCACGCAGAACCGAACCTACTGGCCCACGACAGGCGGCGCCCTCGCCTTCCAGCCCGGCTGGTTCCAGGGCCACGCGACCGCCTTCATGTACGTCAACATGGGCTTCGGCACCGACGGCCCCGACGGCGGGCCCTTCAACATGTCCCTCCCCGTCGTCCCCGTCTTCCAGATCCTCGGCCCCAGCAAGAACCCGTACCCGGGCACCGTCTGCCTCCCGCAGGTTCCCCTGCCGACCAACACGACCGTGAAACCCGGCGACCACGCGACCATCCAGATTGTCGAGATTGCCGCCCACGGCGCGGCGTTGTATTCCGTAAGTCACCCAAGTCTCACGCCTACGACCAGGATGGACGAGCCGTGCGTGGGTTGCGAAAGGAGATGAAAGCTAACAAAGGATGCAAGTGCGTCGACATCGAGTTCGCCGAACCCGGATCCGACAAGATTGGCAAGGTCAACGAGACCAACTGCTTCAACTCCACCGACATCGGGTCCGCCGACGTCTACACCATCACGACCCGCGAGTCCGGGAGCAACCTGGCCGAGCTGCAGACGTCAGGCGCCGAGGCGTGGAGGTCGAGGGTGTTCGGCTGGGCGCCGCTGATGATCGGGGGACTTTGGCTGCTTGCCTGAGAGGAAGAGAGGGTGTGTGAAAGAGAAAGATTATGAGAGGAACCAATGATACCTTGGGTTATTGTACGTGGACATTTAACGGAGTTGGGGCATTAGAGCATAAAAGCTCGCATGGTTATTTCTGCACTGCTTCGATGGAGACACTCGCTCTCTGTACGTCGCCTCTAAGCTAGCATTCGTTCCATCTAGACAATCATGGTTACAGCCTCAGTCTGTTCAAATCTCTGCTTCCAACAATACCTCTTTCTACGTGGAAGTGTGCTATTCACAGGTTCAATAAAGGAAAAGAGGCCCATCACAGTATGGGAAGACGAGAAAACCTAGTGACCAGTCATTGAGCGGTTCCATCACGCTCCCATTCCGTTCTATAACTGAAGCTTGCTCTGGCTCAATCACTCATGCATCGCGCATAACGATGCTCTCCATGTAAGCCACCGCAACCACACGGCCGTCACTATTGACGCACAGCTTATGCTCATAATCAAACGCTCCCACCACGCCCCATTACAACTGCTCCAAGGCTTCCCTCCCAATCTCCTTGACACGGACTTCCGAGACCTTGTCGACCGCAGACTTGATTAGCTTCTCACCGCCTTGGGCCTTGATGTCGGCCTTGTTGGTCGATGCGAAAGTGCCCAGTGCAACGAGGGCGCGGTAGATGACCTCCGGGTCGCTCTGTTCCGACAGAATCTTGGCGACCGCCGCGACAAAACGCTTCGATTGAGACGTCGCCCCCTCCTTGTGAGCGAGAACGGCGTAGTTAATCAGCGTGGTGGTCGCGGCGACGAGGATGTTGCGGTTGAATTGCCCGATGGCCTGCCCAGAGAGGCCCAGCACGCGCTCGAGCAAGGATGCGGCCGCATCCGCCTCCTTTGCGGCCAACATCTGACCTTTTGGAGAACCAAAAACATTGGCAAACGTGCGCAGAGCCATCATGACCGAGTTCTCGTTGGGCGAGACCCCCTCTGGTGCGTCGAGGGCGCTGGAGATGGCGACCTGCAGGAGGGACCCCTCGGCCAGCTCTGCCGCGGGAGGCGACGAGGCCACGCATCGTAGCAGATCGAGCCCGGCGAGTCGGTCAGTGTAGGGCCACTTGGTCACAATCTTGACGGCCAGCTCGACGCCCGCCTGGTCGACAGCTTTCTCGCCCTCGATGGCCTCCTTTGCATTCTTGAGCGTGTTTTGTTCTGTTGGGTTCAGTGCCGCATCCTTGCGACCCGATGAGACCATGTTGGCGTTGATGGCTAGAATCTTGTTCACCATCGCGTCGAATTTACCGGCCGTAATGTTCAGGTAGTCGCCCTGGGGCAGCACCTTGGGCCTGAGTTCCGATTCGCCCGGGCGATACCTCGACTCGGTGCCATATGGATCGGACGAAGCCGGTGCGGACTGGCCGAGGGTAGCGCCCTGGGTATTTTGTGTGATAAAGTTGGCGACGTTATCGAGGTAGCTGATCGGGAGTTCGTTGTCGTTGAGAAACTTGGTCGCGGCGTCGTAGGGGTTCTGAGAGAGGTTGTACGGGAGCTTGAGAGGAGGCTTGCCGTCTTCGATATCGACGTCGAACACGAAGTCGTAGGACTTGCCGTTGTACTCGGTCTTCTTGCCACTGCTGCCGGCCGAATCGACGACGGTACCGATGTTGACCCATTGCTGTTGACCTGGCGATAGTTAGCACATAATCAAGTGAATCGACCGCTCCACGTACTCATTGACCACTGATGGGCGGTGATTGTGCCGTTGCCTTCATTGATCATCTGCACCTGGCCCTCCTTCGTCCCAGACTTGTTCTGGAGGAAATCGGGACCTGGGAGCTGCTCCTTGTTGACCGAGGGCAGCTGTTGCTGGGGAATAGACGAGGCCTTGACCGACTCTTCAAACTGTGAAATGGTGGTCGCACTAGCCGCACGCTCACTGCTGCGGGTGAAGACGCGGGCGATGCCGTCGCTCGCCCCCGACACGATATCTCCAGTCTCGGGGTTCGCAGCTACGGTCCACACGGAGATGGCGGGATGCGTGATGGTCTGCACACACTCGCCACCCTTCCATATCCTCACCGTGCGGTCCTCGCCAGAGCTGACCAGCTCTCCCGTCGGCAGACTTGTCAGAGCGTAGATGAAGCTCTCGTGGCCGTGAAGCTCGCCGACTTGCTGTCCGTTCAACTTCCACAGGCGAATGACGCCATCGTTGCTCGCGCTGGCAATGTCGGCACCGCTGGGATGACCCTCGGGCACTTTGCAAAGAGCGCGGACAACTTCGGGGGTGTAGATGGTAGATCTGGGCTCGGCCTCGCCGGCAATGGCAGACGCCAGATTGTAGATGCGAATGCTCGTATCAGCGCACCCCGTCACGACGGTCTCCTCATCGAGCGCAAGCACAGCCCAGACGCTCTTTTCGTGGCCGCTCAGGCGGATCTCTGCTTCCCATTTGGTGGTGCTCCAAACCAAAGCTGAGGCGTCCCAGCCACCAGACACGATGTACGTCCCCTTGGGCGACACGTCCAGACTGCACACATTCTGGGAATGACCGATGAGCAACCTCTCGGCATTGTCGCTAACCGAAGATTGTGGTTGTTTGATTTCGACAATGGTGTCTTTGCCGCCAGAGGCGATGAGGCCATCCGGGTAGGACTCGGAAGCGGGGAGGTATGTGACGGAGTTGACAAACTCGGAGGTCTGGCTCGAGACGGAGGCCTCAAAAGAGGGAGGAGAGTCGGAGGTTTGGCGCCATACCCGTACGCTGCCGTCGCGAGAAGCGGACAGGACGGTATGGGGAGCTGGGAAGCTGACGGCCTTGACCTGTGCATCACAATGTTGGGTCAGCAGCGGAATGACGGAGATAACCGGCGTTGGGGAATGGTGGACTGACGTCGGAATCGTGGCCAGACAGCTGGGCGGAGAGCTTGAAGTCGACCATTGCTGTCTGCTGCGTATCGCGAAAGAGATGTGTGTGGTTGAAGAGGCCAGCAGTGAGGATTCAGCCTCGATGTGTCACGAAGAAATGGGCAATATTACTTGTTGCTGGTGCTGGGTGTTTGTTAGGTAGGAGCTGATTATGGGGGCAGGTGAGGTAAGGTGCGTAGACGATTACGGCGTAGTCAGGTAGCTGGGCGATGACGATGGAAGCGGAACGCTGTAGCTCCACTGCTCTGCTGGAAGGTGAGGTATCCCCACCACTTACCTGAGGTTCCGGCAGCCAAGTACCTTTTGGGTATGAGTCGCAGGAAAGGGATACCTCGAAGAGGGGACGCTGAGGGGGCAGGAACAGAGCGGGTTCTCCATGGCTGAGGTAAGTAAGGAACCAGAAGTACTCCATATATGACTGCTAATTATCTTACGTAATACGTAGGTACCTGAAGTGGGCGTTGAGGGGCTGCCCCCGGGCAATCACGAGCTGGGATCCCTGCCACCATCCTGCTTCCATCGACTTCGCCGTGGCCATACTGACTGACAATGGAAGGACATGACTTATGCTGAGTACATGCTGTAGTCCTTACCTATTCCTCACAGTAGAAATAGAAAATGGCAGCATGGTAAGACAGATGGAGACCGAATATCCTCAAGCACAGAAAGTGCCTTGAGCAGATTCAAGGCAGATGAATTATCTACTGTACAGTATCCATACCTACTTATGGGAACGTGGTGGGCGCTTGCTGTAGCATGGCAGCCACAGTATGGCAGCCACAGCATGCAGGCTCTCCAGCCACGGCCAAAGGCGCAGCCGCGGGGTCGATCTCTCGGTAGGTAGACCGTAGGTAAGGAAGGAAGGAACGTACCTGGCCTATCTGGCGGTTTCAGGGGTCCTTCAGCGGCTCCTCTCCGACTCGCGACTTCCACCCCGCCTTTTACCCCTGTGTGCCAGTTCTGATTGGCCGTCGCGTCGTTTGTTTCCCCGTCTCGCACTGGAAGCTCTGGCTGCCACCAGGTGGTCTCCCATGGGAAATTCACCCACGCACCTGCCGTATCTTAGGTAACAAATCTCCCATTTTCTCTTTTTGAATCCTTTGCGCACTTGCTCTTCTCGGCTTCTTTTGCGCTGCGCTGCCTCGAGGCATCACTTTTTCCTCAACCCACCTCTCGCAACTGAATCCACGACTATTTACGACGTTACGGCTGTATTGACTGTCTCTCTTTTTACTTGGCTTTCTCTCCAATTGCTCACCGACTCCCAACAACCTTTCCGTTTGATACCCCTCGATTCCCAACTGCGCATCGCACACGTTGCCATTGCGAATAGCTTCCAACCCTGCTCCCACCCTTTACCTCGCCTCAAACACCGACACCATGTCTACCACTCCCGTCTCTGTGGCCGCTGCCGCTGCCGCTGTCGCCGAGGCCATTCGTCAATATGTTCCCCTTACCTGCCACGGCCACTCTCGCCCGGTCCCTCACGCCTGCTTCTCGACCCTCTACAAGGAACAATTCTACCTGATCTCTGCCTGCAAGGGTAAGCATGCGACCGCCGCGACCGCCGCGACCGCCGCGACCGCGACTGCTGCGCCAGATCACCGAGGCTGTTTTGCTAACTTTGGGCAGATGGAAACCCCATGCTCCGCGACGGCCAAACTGGCGATTGGTACCTTCCGTCCTCTCCACTCTCTTTGTGCGCGCATCGCTGACTCAAACTCATCAGGATAGGTACCTTCATCGGCCACAAGGGCGCCGTCTGGCAGGCCAGATTGAGCCCCGATGCTTCCAACGCCGCGACCGCCTCGGCCGACTTCACCGCGTAAGCTCCGTCCTTCTATTTCTCTCTCTCTACCTTGGTCCCATGAACTGCAGCTGACGAGACGCAGCAAGGTCTGGGACACGCACAGCGGCGAGGTTCTCTACACCTTGCAGCACAACCACATCGTCCGCGCCGTTGCGTACCCTCCCGATAACTCCGAACTCGTCGCGACCGGAGGAATGGAAAAGCAGCTGCGCGTCTTTGACCTCAGCGAATTCTCCCCCGACCCCAACGCCGCCGCCGGCAACCCCATCGTCGTTCCCGCCTCGGCCGGATTCGAGATCGGCGAAGGTACCCACACGAGCTCCATCAAGTTCATCGTCTGGACAAAGGACCCCAACACCATTGTCACCGCGTCCGACAACACCCTCCGCTGGTTTGACATGCCCACGCGCACCGTCATCCACCAAGAGGTTCTCGAGGGCGAGATCAAGTCGTGCGAGCTGGTCTCCCTGGCCCCGGAGTACACCTCCCCCGGTGACATTGGCGGCGGTTCTCCCGTTCTGGCTGTTGCTGCCGGCAAGAGCGTGTACTTCTGGGGAGGTCCTCAGGCCATGGACGAGCTCAAGCGCATCGAGCTGAAGCACGGCGTTGCCAGTGTCGGACTCGACCTCAAGGGCCGCAAGTTCGTCGTCGGAGAGGACCCCGGCACGTGGGGACGCGTCTACCGCTGGGATGATGCCGGTGAGATTGGTAAGTTTGACGTGAGATTTGGCACTGTTCATCTACTAATTCCTGCTAGAAACCATCAAGGGTCACCACGGTCCCATCTGGTCTGTGGCTTTCTCACCCGACGGCAAGCTGTATGCCACAAGTTCGGAGGACGGCACTATCAAGCTGTGGAAGAACTGCGATGGCTTCTACGGTCTCTGGCGCGGTGTCGCCGCCACCACGGAGCGCAATGTGGACTAGAAGAACACATCCTCCAGCGTGGTGTCGCGTAGCGACTTTGGTGACTCGACCGCCGCCACCACCAACAACAGCCGTGCCTGGTCAGGCCAGACTGGTCATTTGACGATGGCCAACAGCAGCCGTGTCACTTCAGGACAAGCTAATACCTCAATGACCTCCAACAGCAGCCGTGTCTCATCTGGCTCGGACTTTGATGGAATCTCTCAGCTGAGCAACAGACCCACCTATGAAACCCCAGCCATGGCTCGTCGCCGGATGGAGCACTACCTGGCATCTGCCGACTGGAGACCCAACATGGAGCATGAGCAGTCGAACCAGATGCCGCCGTGGGGTCGTCACTCTCACCATGGTTGAACCAGTGCCAGCATCCAGCTGCATTACCTACTTGGCTCACTCCCGTCTGCAGAGCTGAGAAGAGTGCAAAAGAATACTTGCAGCCTTTGAGTCATTTGTAGTGGCCAAGGGTTGCCACAGTAGACGATTGTCATTAGAGGCAATCCAAACAAGATAGAAGGATAGGCTACAGTCTTTCGCTACATGTTTGCCCACGTGAGGTTTGTGTACCTTGTGCCAGCAGTGCTACCGAGTGACCAGTTGTAAACCACCAGATGTAAACCATTGCAAACCTGGCAACGTCTTTGAGAACAAAGATTATATCTCATTCTTTGTGGGAATATCAAAGCCAAGCTGTGGGAGAAGCTTATTCCATGTGTCTTCCAAGCTGGTGAAGTTGAGGAAAGGCGTGACGTCTGTCTTGCATACTGTGTCTGGCTCAGGAAGCACACCTTGATCAAAGTACTTCTGGATCGCCCTTGTTGCACAAACAGAAGGGTGAGCCCGCCACCCATGCTTTCAACAGGTTAGCAGCCATCCAGACCAAGACAAAGGACCAACCAACATACACCATAGCCATCCGTCTGCAGCAACACGCTCCCCTCAAAGCCTGCAGTGACATTCTTTGCCCCATTGATGGATGTACTGGGGTCCAGGCCGTGGCTGAAGACGAGAATGGGGTTCTTCGTCTTGACGTTGGCGAAACTGCCCTCGAAACGCTCCCGGGGCTTGATCTTCCACTGCGCGCAGGTCATGGCGATTCTCCCGAGGTAGAAGCCCAGGGCACGACTGGCCCTGGACGCGGAGTCGACGGCCGGGATGAAGTCTTGTAACGTGGTGTACCGCGGCCCCTTGTCGGCACACTGGATCCCGTCGGGTGATGAGTTGTTGCTCACGCCGCCCGCCGAGGGGTCCGGGATGAAGGTCAGCAGCGCGGCCAGGCCCTCGATTGCGCCGGTGAGGTTTCCGGACAGGGCGTGGTTGAGGAAGGCCGCAAAGACGGGCCAGCGCGTGGCGTCGTTGAGAACGGGGCGCGTGACGGCCGCCATGAAGGTCTGGTCGAATACCGCGAAGCCGCCGACGGCGATGGGGTTGTGTTTGAGGGTTTCCATGAAGGCGAGGGTTCTGTCGAGGAGCTGTTGCGCGGTTGAGTTGGTGTGGGCGAGGGGACAGGAGGCGCTGTTGTCGAGGCACGCTTGGATGAGGGCGAGGAGCGTCTTGTCTGCGTCCTCGAGCCATTCGGTGTCGCTTTGGAGGGGGTTAGTACATATGTGAAGTGTGATGGGAACGATATGGGGTCGTGTGCTTACACCCCTTCGTACCACTGCGTCGGGTTCACGACCGAGTCGAGGACGACTTTGTCGACGCGGTCAGGGAACATGGCCGCGAGCGTGGCGCCGAGGATGGTTCCGTACGAAGTGCCTCCCCAAGTCAGCATCGTCATTCATCGCCACAAGAGGAGGCATACAACTCACCCCAGTAGCGCAGCATGCCGTCGTCGTCGAGGGCGTCCACGATCTGCATCGCGTCCCTGGCCGTGTACGCCGTGCTGATTCGGCTGCCGACCTCGCTGGCCTCGGGGTTCGCGAGGCAGTATTCGGACCAGGCGCTTGCCACGGCCCAGTGTCTTCCCACCAGGCTCGGGTCGGAACTGTTTCCCTGTGGACCGGCGTCCAGCGCGAACTCGCCCTCGGGGTCGCAGCTGAAGGTCGTGGTGTTGCCGACGCCGCGGGGGTCCCAGGCGACGAGGTCGTGATGCCCACCGGTTGCACTGATATTTCTCAGTTCAGTCAGGTATATCGCGGCGTGAAGGGAATTTGCATACGCTTGAAGGAGGTAGCTCCTCGAGGCTAGGTTCGGACGGGCAGGGAAGCCTGGGCCCCCAAAGTTGAAGAGGATGCTGCCTCGCGGGGGACCCTTGATCGCGGGGACTCTGACAAGTTCTAGCTCGAGCGTTTCCGAGGAGTTGGGACTGGCATAGTCCAAGGGGACGGTGAGGTTGCCGCACTCGATGGGGGCTGGGCCGGCAGCGAGATGGTCTGGACAAGGGCCCCATTCGACAGTGTTGCTTCGCGCATGGCTGGGGACCGCAGACACCAGGGGTACCAGAGAAATGGTGATGAACGCGAAAAGAGAAGCGTGTATACTCATTGTAAAAGGCTTGGTTGCTGAGAGATGGCTGGCTTTGTGATGAACTTGGAGATATTCGCATGTCGTACGTGAGGAACGAAGCTCCTATATACTCTGACGAAGCAGTTCATCAACAAGCTCGATTAGGAAACAAGTCTACATTACTCTGACACTCCGTCACTTGCATGACATTGTCTGCCCGTGAGAAGCACAATAGCTGAATTTAGTTATCAGCTTGGTGAGATATGGCTGACGCTCATCATGGCTACAGCGTCCAGCCTGCTGCATAATTGGTCGATGGGCCTAGGGCTGTGTGCCACGATGTCAGATCGATATACTGCGATACAACCAATTTCCTTTTTGGGAAGGGCGAGATTTCTATTTGGGTAAACCTGATTCACAAAGAGTGGCTTGGCTTGGCTCGTAGCTTGGCGAGGATACAGCGGTTGGTCCATTCGACAGAGACCGAGGCTTCATGTTCCCATGCCGAGACGGCCCCATGCGATAAGTGGCTGGCCGTGACTGTTGTCGGTTCCATCGGAATATAATAGCCAAAAGGATGGTGTTTGTATTCATGCCTTGCAAATAGACTTGCGAGATTAGAACACAAGCACGTTCAGCACAACACCGTTCCCTGACTTGACTGACGCTGAGATATCGGAGCTGGAAACGCATCATCTGCGTCGTTTCCATATCTCGATAGTATTGTATCATTGTGAGGGGTTATTGTTATGTCGTTGAGATCCTGTCGCTCGCGTTGGCGGCGCGCTGCATTCCTCGTCTCGAGAGGGATTGTGTCGATGAGTCTGACAACTGCACAGAGGCATCTCTCTATTTGCAGCTGAAAAGGATACGTCAGGCAGTTCCAGCAGCAGTGTTGAGTATGGAGAGTTGCGACTAAACGCATTTCGTATCTTCCTTGATGTAGTCCAAGGCACAGAAATTGCCTGGTCGATTGTGGCCACTTGAACACTCCACAGATCGTTTCACTCACCTTGGGCTGCTAAGTGACCCTCTTTCAGGTTTGCGGTCATACCGTTGCGGATTTGACAACGATAACGTGCGTTACCAACCGACTTCAAGTTTGTTCTAATCTCTGATACGATATTCATCATCTGCGCCGGCACTTTCGTCATCCAGCAGCTCCCAGAGACTCAGGCTGGACACAATGCCTTCAACTGTGATAAGTCACTCGAATACAGTTGATAATAACTTCACCTTCTCCACGGGGATCGCTTAGTCTCCAAGCTCCATCACTCAAGTAAAGCTTGGTTGGTGTATCCAAGGCAAGCTCTTGTCCCCAAGTGAAGCCACTGCTCGTCAATGTCCATCGTCTTGAGCTTGTTCGAGCCACCTCCAGTCGACCTGAGTCACCTGACCTCGACATGATGCTTAAACAAGCCCATCATGCCACAGCTTCGTCCAGAAGAGATATCCCGTCGCGCGGATGCCATCATCACGAACCCCTCACCGTCCTCGCGCTGCATCTCATGCACCCCGCAGAGCGACGGGCTAGCCATGGAATATTCCCCCAATCAGCTTCGACCCGACCTTTGTCTGCAGCTTGGCTCCCGGAAAACGTCATGGATTTGCCCGACGATGGTGGTCTTGTTTACTTGATGTTGGGTATCGCCATGGTATTTATGTGTACTCCAACTCAACCCGTGGACTCTGGCACTTGTCCAGCTGCCAAACATCCACTCGGGCTTAGCAATGCGTCAGTTCCACACACGTACGTTCGTGTCTGCCATCGGAGCACTGTCGCTCACGAGATGGTCTCCCCCCGTCCAGGCCGCGCCTCCGCCGCCAGGAAACCTCTGGCGGGTATGGCCACCCATCGACTACTCCGACGTTCTGTACGCGGGATGGGACCAGATCACCGTCGATAAGGAGGTCCAGATCTACAACGGCGTCGCCGAGAACCGAACATACGCCCACCACCCGGAGCTCTTCGCCGTCGGAGCCAACGTCTTCCTCATCTACTCTTCGGCGCCCGTCGACGAAGACAGCATGGGTCAGGACGTGTGGATCTCGGCCTCCAACGACAGCGGCATCACGTGGAGTCCCGGAAGGAGTCTGATGCCCGCCGCCCTGCTTCCGAACCAGACCGAGACGCACAACTGGAAGTACTGGTGCGACAGGGGCATCGCGCAGAGGGCGTGGCAGGCCCTCTCCTTTGTGCACCTGTCGGACGGAGAACTGTACGCCATCGGCCAGTCCGGGAGTCGCTGGTGTCCCGGCCGATGGGCGACGGCCGGCCGCATCGCCGTCAGGATATCCCTCGACGGCGAGCCGCTCCAGGATCCGTGCTGGCTCGAGAAGAACGAGTACACCTCATCGCAGCTGTACGCCGAGACGGTGTACGGCACCGAGTTCGGCATGAAGAACTGCGCGAGGGCGTGCGAACTCAACGCCGTCCTGCGCAACCCGGACGAGGCCCCCGCCTGGTCGCCGTGGCTCTACAACAACGGCCTCGTCGCCGCCGACGGCACGCACCAGATGGAGGAGCAGACGTTTGCCGTCTGGCACGACGACTCGACCTCGCCGACGGGGGGCTACTGGCAGCGGCACTGGCGCGACATCTCCCCGGAGCGCGAGAACACGCACTCCGTCTGGGTCGAGTATAACCAGAACCCCGACGGCGAGGGCTGGTATCCCAAGGTCAAGAACGAGACGGGCAACGAGATCTACCGGACCAACATCCCCGACGCCAAGACGAAGCAGTTCCTGGGCCGGCTCGACGACACTGGCGATCGATACCTGCTCTCGAACCCGCGGTACAACGCCGCGGATCCCCAGCGGCAGCCGCTGACGCTGGCGGTCTCGCGGGGAGGGGACCAGACGTACCGCGCGATTGGCGTGGTGCGGACGAACGCGGCCGAGGAGATTGTGCCCGACACGCGGGACGGCATCAAGAACAGGGCGCGCGGCTTCAGCTACCCGACGGCGGTCCAGGTTGGCGACAAGCTGCTCGTGGCGTATAGCGAGAACAAGGAGAACATCTGGGTCAGTGTGGTTGATGTTGGCGCCCTGCCGGAAGAAGGCGATGCTTGTAAATAAGGGTCCTGTCCTGGGTATAAATCGCAGTTCGTCGTGGACCACATATACGGTATACCAAGAACAACGTTGACTCTCAAGATCGACTCTACTGAAGAGAATCGCGCCATCTGCGTGGGTTCCGTGGCATGAGGCGATCTGACATGGTACAGCTATACTTGTGAGATGAATTGTGTAAGAGGCAGATGAGGTGTTATCCAACTGACGAGCTATACGTTCGAATGTCTTCATACAGAAATATCGTGATCCCAAAGCATGTGGATATTCGCATGTCGCTGACAAAACGGCACAAGGAATAAGGAATACATATCCCGGCCAGTATTAGTAATGCCACGTGCTGATGTCATGATATAAGCCCATCTCCGTCGAAGGTGAAGCCATTCATACTCCTTCACGTCAAGTTTCTGTAACCACAGCCCACTGATTCTTCCCACCAACCTCCTTCAACATGCCGGGCAAGCTTCTCTTCACCGGGGCGAGTGGCTTCATGTACGTCGTCGTCGCCAGACCAAATGCCATTCACGCGCGCGGGGTAACTGACTTTGTTTGGCCAGCGGCGGCACGGTGCTCTCCCAGCTGCTCGACTCTTCCCTTGCCGAGATCAAGGAGCTGTCCATCACGGCCCTCGTCCGCAAGCAGGAGCACGTCGACGTGCTGATGGGAAAGGGTCTCAACGCGGTCCTCTTCGACGGCCTCGACAACTCGGAGCAGCTCCGGAGGGCAGCGAGTGAGCATGACTTTGTGATTCACACGCCGACGGGGTTCCACACGAGTTCTGCAGTCGCTCTCGTCCAAGGCCTTGCCGAGCGCAAGAAGCAGACGGGCCAAGATGTTTATTTCATCCACGTGAGTCTCGGCATCTTCTCATACTCGGTGGGAAGCGGACACTCACGAATCCAGACTTCGGGCACGTCAAACCTGGCCCAGCGGACCATGACCCAAGACGCAGGAGAGCTCCACGTGTGGTCCGACAAGGAAAAGGTCTTCGAGTACGAAGAAGAACGAGAGGCCGAGGAGGCTTACGGACAGCGCACGACGGACGTGGCCGTGGTGAAGACGGCCGAGCGCACCGGCGTCAAGGCGTACATCATGATGCCGCCCACCGTGTACGGCAAAGGCACCGGGTTTTTCAACAGAGCGTCCATGCAGATTCCCACCGTCATCCGGGGTGCCGTCGAAGCCGGCGTGGCCGAGTACGTGGGCCGAGGCACCGCCGAGCTCGGCCACGTTCACGTGACCGACCTCGCCCTGCTGTACGAGCTCGTCCTGGGCAAGATCCTGGCGGCCGGCGAGGAGTTGTTGCCCTCGGGTCGCAGGGGCATCTACTTTTCCAACACGGGCGCTCACAACTGGCTCGACGTGGCCACGTTGGTGGGCGAGGCTGGCGTCCGGCTCGGGGCGTTGAAGACGGCGGAACCTAGGTCCGTTTCCTTGGAGGAGGCGGGGTCTCGGTGGTTGAAGGCGACGGCCCAGATTGCCGAGCTGAACTACGCGTCCAAGTGAGTGTGCTCGTCGTGTTGTGGAAGGCTTGGTGGGATAGTCAGCTGACGCAGAATAGTTCCGCCACGAAGCCGGACTTGGCGACAGAACTCGGGTGGAAGCCCAAGAAGACGGAGAAGGACTGGCAAGAGTCCTTCCTGGAGGCGTTTCAGATGGTCTTGGACGGGCAGAAGTCGTGAGAGCAAGGTTGCGGAGAAACAAGTACTAGGATTCTAACCTCTAGTCTAAATATCGTTACGCTGAACGTCTATACGTCCCCCAGTCTATGAGGATATCTACCAAGAACTGTCTCATATGTCTCACACGTCTCATGCTGTAATCCAACGCTCTAGTACACATACAAGTTCGTAACACCGTCGCTCGAGGCCAGCATCTTGCGGTTCTGCCGCTGCAGCGCAAACCTCATGACCCACGCGCAAACGACAACGCCGAGCGAGAAGCCGATGCTCGCCAGCATGGCCTTGAGGTACCGGGGCTCGTCGGAATCGGGCCACAGGTAGGGCGTGTAGACACTGGCGAGGTTGCCAAAGGTGTTGGCCATGGCGATGGCGACGGCCTTCTTCTCGTCCGTCTGGCCCAGCACCGACGCGGTCCAACCTAGAATAATATTGTTCACGCCGTACGTCGCGCCCACAAAGATCATGATGCCGACGTAGCGAACCGTCGTGTTCAGCGTCGCCACGGCCATGGCGAAACCAGCACAGGCAACCAGTTTACTCACGGTCGTATGCCACGTCCGCTCGTTGAAGCGCCCAGACGAGTGCGAGACGACAACGCTAAGGATCCCCGCCAGGATATACGGGGGACACGTCAGGACCAGGGTGATTGTGGTGTTGTAGTTGAGCGTCTTGACCACGCTGGGCAGGAAGTTCTTGAAGCCGTTGGCCGAGAGATGGAGGTTGTCCATGAGGCAGAAGACCCACGTCCGCCAGTCGGAGCAGGCCTCGCGCAGACCCTTCCAGACGCTGGTCCCGCCCTCTCTGCGGTCCGTGGTGTCGTTGAAGATGCGCTGGTGAGCCATCTGGCGCTGCTCCGGCGTGAGCCAGCGGGTTTGCAGAGGAGCGTTCGGGAGGAAGTAAAAGGCGCCGAGAGCCACGCCGATCGAGACGGCGCCCTGGATGATGAAGAGCCTGTCGTCGTGTTAAGACTGCGGACGGAAGAGGTGGTGTTGAGTGTTCTGCTTACCATTGCCACCCCGCGAGGCCATGCTTCCCATCGAGACCGGCAAAGATTCCGGCAGCAATTAAACCAGAAAAGGCGCTGGCCAGCATGTTGCCCGTGTAGAAGATGGCCATGCGAGTCGCGATCTCCTTGCGCGTGTAGAAAATGCTCAGCAAGTAGAGGGCTCCAGGGTAGAACTTTGGCCCGTCAGCATCTCTTCACCTCACAACCAGTCCGCAGACCATCGGCCGCACTCACAGGAGCCTCGGTGATGCCAAGCAGGAACCGACAAACGAGCATCGTCTTGTAGTCGTGAGCCTTGTACGTAAGCAGCGAGATGATGGACCAGGCCATCATGAAGCCTGCCCTCGGTCAGTCTTTGACGTACATCTCCCCGACTCCCCGGAGCTTGGCGTACATACCAGCCATGTACCACGAGGGTCGCACGCGGTTGAGGATCATGTTGGAGGGCACCTGGCCACACAGATAACTACCGACAGTTAGTCTGGTGTGGCAGACGATGCCCACTGGGCTTGGATCTTGTCCCACTTACCCGACAAACAGGATCGACACGCAGGTGTTGTACTGAGTCCCCTGGAGGTTGAGGTCTTTCGAGAGGGAGTTGAGCTTGCCGTTGATCATGGCATTCCGGTCGAGGAAGTTCAGGCTGAAAAGACGCCATCGTCAGCATCCTCTCCACCGTCACCACTTCCAGGAGCCAGGAGGAGGGACTCACAAGTACATGACCCAGAGGATGGGCTTCAACACCATCTCACAGTCAGTCTCTCTCACTCACACACACACACCCCACGCGTAGCTCGGAACAAGGCAAGGTGACAATGCCAAGACGACAAACATACCAAAATGTACCAGTCAATCTTCTTCACCAGGGCAATCTCCTTGGGGTCCGTCTTGGTGTGCGCTCCGAATTCGTCGACGGTGCCGTCCTGGGCGGCAGGCTTGTCGGGCCCTCCGGCGGAGCCATTGGTCAGGACGCGTTCCATCTGGGCCACGTCCGCCTTGCCCTCGTCCGACTTTCTTGGCTCGGCCATTTGGTGTGGTGTGTGTGAGGGGGTTCCCGCGAGCGCCGGTACTTGTGATCTCCGGGACGAGATGGAAAGTCGATCTTGGCGTCTTGTTTGGGTTCTTCAATAGCGCACCGCACGTACAACGGACCGGACCGGGTTGGTGGACTGACGAAGAGGTTGATGAAGGAGTAGAACCTGAGCAACTCGGTTGTCCCTTCAAAGCAGCCTCCCCCCTTTATCGTCTGCGCAACGACGACGTCCATATATACCGGACACAAGGTAAGCCAGGCCAAGGCACACGAACCGTAGGTAAGTAAGAAAGACCCAATATTTCCCATCCCCCGCGTCTCCGTATGCTCCGCTCGTGAAGACGCGATAAGGAGCCACTCCGGACTGTCACCTGTGGAGCGTGGGGAGTCCCCCATGGGGGAACAAGATGGATCATGGGGTGACGATGCCGAGATGGGGCGCCCAGCTTTTCCGTTGGTGCGGGGTTTGGGGGAAACATACTCGCTTCCTCGGACTGTGACAGGGTTCCAGACGATAGTCTTACGACAAGCACGTCTGGTGTCGTCGATTCACTCTTCAGACCCTGCCCTGGTACGCACGCGGTAACCAGGCTCTCGATAAGTGTGTACTACGTAACGAGGGAGGGGTCCCGGGTCTGGGTCCGGGAGGAACAGGGGGGTGATGTCGTATCGGAAAAGCAGCTTGTCGTAAGGAGACTGGTGATGGACGTCTGCGAAGGGCAGGTGGTTGGGCTTATCCGTCCGAGATCCAGGGGTCGTGTTGGTTTGATGAACGAGGGCCTCACCGCACGGAAAAGCAGCCCAACCCAGTCCAGTCCAGTCCTGGCTGGCTGGACTGATAGCCGCTCCTATTGAGCTTTAGCCTTTGGGTCTTTGGCTATGTGGGGGATCATGTCAGATCTGTCGTTCCTTTTCCACCGACGGCATCTGATTTATAATGACGCTGGTTCCTCGCCTTTGTCGTGGCGTGGAAGCCGACTTTGCCGTGGAAAAGCTGCTGGTCTCCGCATGCAGTCATTTTGATGTGATTTAGATGCTCGCCATACGGTACACCTGCTCTTGGGCTTTTACCACGTGTCTTTTGGGACTTCTTTTGCCTCCGGTCTGAGAGGAAATCGGCACCTCCAGCTGGTCTGAAGCACTGGATGTCATGGGAAAACAGCAAGTCCGAGTTTACGGTGTCCTGGTCGTCGTGGTCGTCTGTCAAACGTGGAGATGGGAGCGAATCCACAACACGGATAACCCTCCAGCAGGGATTCCAGCTCGAGTGCGAAGCGAGCTGGCATCAAAGCTCTGCTGGTCAAAGGGAAAACGCAACTTTAATCAGAGTTCATTCCTCTTTGCCTTGACGTCTGCATCCAGAGCTCATGATTTGACAGTCTTTTGGCCATGGAAAAGGACTTGGACGAACACATGTTCACCTCATCACTGCTGGTCGTTCTCGTCAACAGCTAACGACGCTCTCCAGCGCTCACCCTCCTCACGCTGGTCTTGCTCTCGTGGCTAGTATTACCCATTCTCTTCGTATAAGGGTAGCCCTGCGGAGAAAGAATATCGATGCCTCCGAGATGGCCGGCAACACACAACACACAAAGGCCTAAGAAGAAGGACTCTAGTAATATATGCCAGTTGAGCGTTCCGTTCCAACGTCGTACACATAAGGCGCCCCGTAGCTCAAAGATCCAGACGTCTGATGGGCAAACGAACTTGCATATCTATCCTCATTGGCATGCACGACATACGGCGTCACACGATACCCATATGGCCTTGGGTCTGGGTTCCAGTCAACCCCCATCGGCCTAGGCGCCGCACTTTGGACAATGTAGTCCTGGGCAGCAAAGCTATTTTCACTGCCAACAGCCTTAGCTCACGCTCAAGCACCCCGAGTCGCGCTCACATACCTCGTAAACTCGGCCATGGCATCCCACTCGTCCGGGAGGCATCTTTTGGACCCCAGCTTACCAGCAGCTCTGCGAAGGGACGCCCAGAAAGAGCTCATGCTTGGTCTCCTGTATCCGTACGTCGTGTGTATGTCCTGTACATCAACGTGAGTTCGTCACATCCATCGTGAACCAAGACAGCAAAGTACACACACCTCGGACAGACACAAGTGGATGAACGCAGTCACAAACGAGATCCATCTGACGCTCATACTCGCCTCTCTCAGCCCCCTGCCGCCCCGAAACTCCACAGTCCCCGATCTCGATGGCAAGACGTTGTCGAAATTCCACAGCACGAACCTGTCCCTGGGTTCCCGCGATGAGCTCTGCTGCATCAAGTCTCTGACGGCCCGCGGCGTCCGCAACCCCTCGATTTCCAGCCGGACTTTCCGCAGCTCGCTCTCGGAAGGCCGGCACGACCCTATCAGTCTCGAAAGCTTGGCCGAGTGTCTGGTGTTGGGCGTACAAAAGACGTTACTGCGACGGTCTCGAGGCAGCAGTTGCTGCACGAGAGGCTCGAAGAAGACCACGCCGTACGCGATGCGCTTCAGCTGCGGCAACGTGAAGCTCTTGGAAGGCGACGGGGATACGTGAACGTGCGAGCCGCAGAGCGCAGAGTCCTCGGGCCCGTGGAAAACACGGCCAAAGGCAGCCCAGAACAGCTGGACCTTGTTCTCCCAGTCGTCTGACGTTGCCAGGACTGGTGACACTGCCTCCAAGGCGACTGGGTGGCCATCGTCAGCGTCGGGCTCTCACGTGGCAGCTCGACGTGCGTACGTACTCAGAGGATGTCGGGGCTCCCCGAGGGAGGCGTCCGTGGTGATCCACCACGATCTGTAATGCGCTGGGTACTTGCGATAGTCTTCAGAGAGTCTGTCAGCCGTCGCCGAGCTTCCGTAGGATTCGATGGCGTCAGCGAGGTTTTTGTAGTAGTATTTCCGCGTCAGTGGGTGTCGGACTCGGAGAGGCGCAGCGATGGCCTCGATTTCCACTCCAAAGTGGTAAGACTTGGGCGTGTCCATGTTGGGGGTATAAGAAGCGACTGATGGGGGGATTTTCTACTTGTAGTCACGGTACATTTGCCGTATATCAAACGCACGAAGAAGTGAAGACTCCAAGCCCAGTTTGACGCACAGCAGGTATCGGGTTATGAATAATGGCAGTTCAAACATTGCAGCAACGAAACCCTTGTTCCGTTTCTACCATTACTACGTTATAACTACAAGAGAAGAGCCAGTCTTTCAAAGCAAGGCTTCTCGGGGCGTCCAAGAGCCTCGAAACAGCAGCTAGAAGAGGCTGCGAGGCTTCGTGACGCGCAACCGCGCATGTGGACGCTGTCGACCTCGGACGTATCGCGAAGCCACACGATTTGCACTTTTGGCCTTGGGACGAGACGATTCCATTACCAAGGCGGACTCGAATCCAATGGACATGTGCCAGGCCAAGGCTGCAAAAGTGCAAAAATTTCCGTTGCCTCGTCTCACGACTTCGCCCACCAGGCTCTGGGCCGCACGAGGCGCAGCAGCCCTGCCTGGTTTCTGACAGCAACCATCTTCATACTGGAAAAGGGTGGGCTCGAGTAACGTCGTGACCACATCTCGGTATGGAATTGTACCAGCCATGGTAGGCTGCCTCATATCCAGCCACACACATCGCACGATGAGTCAAGATGCTCGCTGGAGCCACGTCTGGAATCCAGCCTGCTGCTAAGGAGGGCCGATGTGCGATTTGACCAAAAGGAGCCCCTGCATTCGCGCAGATTCTCTCTCTGGGGCGTGTTTCTCGTCTCTTCTCAGTCTCACAAACCCAGTCCCGTCTCCCACGTCCGCCTCGTTCTCGAGCGCCAAGTCAGCAAGCACCATGTCATATCCTAAACAAACCAATCAGTTATATTTCGCCTACGGCAGCAATCTCTCGCTGGAGCAGATGGCGTACCGATGCCCCGACAGCCGCTACGTCGGACGCGCCATTCTCCCCGACCACGTGTGGCAGATCAACGAAAGAGGCTTCGCCAACGTTGTGCCGCGGAGCGGGAGCAGCGTCCACGGGTTGATGTACGCCATCAGCGACGCCGACGAGGACCGGCTGGACCGTTACGAGGGCGTTCGGACCGGACTGTACTCGAGAACGCACCACGAGGTTATTTTCCATCCGGCGCGGTCAAAGTTTCAACTGTTTACTCGGGATATCGTCAACCGCGGCGGTGTGGTTGGTGCCATGGGCCAGAAATTCAAAAGGAACCGACACTTTGAACAGTCAGCCCGCCTGCAACGAGACATCTTGGTTTACATCAGCAGAGACTACGTCCGACAGTCCGATCCCAGGTCTGAATACGTTGACCGAATCAACACGGGCATCAAGGACGCGACGTCTTTGGGAGTACCCATGGATTACTACGAGCAGCATGTGTGACACATGGTACCGGCAAGACGACCACATCGTGTTAGGACACCCTCCCCATTTGTTCCACAATATGCAGACGCGTACTATCCTGATAACCACGATGTGTTGGAGGACCGAGGCTACGGAACCACGCATCGAGTGCGGCGAGGAGAGTGGCGGGATGACCAGGGACACGCCCAACAAATGCGTTACCCCTGGTGGAATCCGACCCGCTGGGCGTACCCAGTGAGGGTATTTTATGAAAGACCTAGCGACTACAGAGAGTGGTAGGAGAACGCAATACAAATATGTGGACGAGAAATGGTTGATGGATGGGGGAATCGTCGGGTTAGATGTAGAAGCGTGCATGTGGGTTGCTTGACATTAGGCCTAGCAATGATGGATTGTCATTTTTCCTTATAGAATCCTAAATGCGTTTCAGGGTTAGCTGTTTACGTGAAGATCAACAGCTTGACATTGTTTGATGCTGAGAAATTCATCTGCCGTGAGCTACAACAGCGTAGACAGCTCGCGATTTCTACCCAGGTGCTTGGTTTATCTGTGTCAAACTTCCCCATGTGCAGTTGTTCTTGCTTGGAAGATGTCGAAACGAGAGGTTTTCAAAGACAGTAAACCACAACATGTCTTTTCTTTTGCGAACGTGAATAAAACGAACCTTTTGTCTGATAATAACATGCTCCCGCTCTCTCCTCACACAGTAGAATTCGTTCTCCAAGCCGTTTTGAGTCCGGCCTGCTCTTTGAAAATATAGAATTGGTGGCTCATTTGTCAGTATTGACCGTACTAGGGGAATGAGTGTCAAATTTGGAACATGGATAACGAGCAGCCCAGGCAGTAGAGAAACAGAAGCGGGCGAAGTAGGTTTGAACGCGGAGTTGGCATTCATTCCATCTTTAGAGACGCCACAATCTTTGCTACAAGGAAAGGATTTCAGGAATAACGCTGGGCAGACAATTCATTCTAGAATTGATCCAAGACGTAGTCACTGAAGATCCAAAAGCATGAAAAGGGAATTCCTTTCGTTGTTTTCCTGTTTGAGGGGCGTTTCACTCAGCATCTTCCTACCGAGACTACGTAGTAAGCGAATAGCGTCTAATTAGTATCATATGTTGCAGCTCTTGGCGTACGGTTTAGACCAGAGCCGTGACCAGCGGCTGGAGCATAGCTTAGTCTTTGTATTCTGAGCGGCTCGAACGAGGCCATCGGAAGTCATGGTGTTGAGGACCAGCTCATGACAGAAAATTCCGCATAATGATTTCGCAGGCATAGCTATAATTTCGAGTGCTGTTTCTTCAAAGCACGACTTACTGCGTTCATTGTCACGTCCAAGCAACTCTTGGTTAGCTCTTAGGCGTCAAGGCCTTTACCACACTTACGATGACACCAAACAATAAATTCCTTTAAGAAAGCGTATCCGCAAAGTAACCGACTGAATTCAACAACGGCGACACGACAATCAAGGAAGCACGCTCGTTTCCGCGGTCTACTACACGTTCTTTGGACAAGTATACTCGTTGGGATCAAAAACTGCATACGAGTCGTGAGCGCAGAACCCTTGTTCTCAGCCAACATGCGCAATAGTCAGACGCTCTCCCATGTTACTCTTGGTCAATTGCAGTCAACGTCATTACGGTTGGACATAATCCAACGCTGAGGATCGCAGAATCAATCTAGCCCAGAGCTGAGTAGGTCTCATCTATCACGTATGCCAAAGTACAGATATCGAGTTGGACGCCCTTCCAGGAAGTATCGGGAGGAGTCGTCTCGACGTCGGTAGTTGAGCCTCTGATAAACACCTGGCTTGTACCCATTCGAGAGATGCTCAACGAGTGAAGGTTGCAGTTGACGATGCGATACTATGCCAAGTGGTGTTTGCCGGCATCGTCCAAATACTGCCGCAAGTCACAATAGCTGTAGGTCCATGGTTTGAGCAAACAAGGTCGTCAGAACTCGATCGAAGACACATGCCACTGGCTTCCACCGGATGCGCTGGTGCCTCAATCATGGAAAATGCTCTTCTTGACGACATACCCCCGAACATGCCGACATCAAACACGAACAATGCAGCCAAGGGAGAGCCTAGTGATTCTCTCGCGAGCGAGTCGTATGTCAAGGAGAATGTGGAGTCAAACTTGGCCGGTAATCTGGAGAGAGCGGCAGGCTACATCAACAACCCGAGCGCGGAGCGCCCGAGTCCCGAGAAGCCGAGACCGAACAGGAAGCTTTCCAGGTTGAGGACGAGAAGGACAAGACGTTAAGAAGCTGCTCTGTCAATGACGGACAACCAGGTTACCAGAGCAGCGGTCGGCGCACTCACATTCGAGATACCATGCTTCCGAGCAACGTTGGGCAAAGAGTCGTCTTGACACAAGGTATATCAGTGAACACACGCAACTAGACCAGCGCTCGCACACAAAAGTAGGCTGACGGGACCGGGGAACTACTCCGGTGATGGCAGAACTGGAACATGGAGTCCACGGTTAGGGGGATGATATGCTCAACTTGTTTCCGCGGACGGCTGCGGGTTGCCGAAGCAATCAAAGGATATTCCTGGAATAGGCTCCCACCAAGCGATTAACCGTGCCAGGATGCTTGATGACCTCAAAAACGACGATATGCCAAAAACGTAATCCCAATATAGTATCGTCTTGCTCGAAATCTCGTAATTGCCCGGCGCTACGCTCATCTCGCCCGACTCGAAGCTTCAGGGGACCTTCAAGTTCGCACTCTGGAGCTGATTAGGTACTTATCAACTTCATCAAGGATATCACGCGCCAAACGTGCGGGGAGGCGGCGGAAGTCAGCACATGCCGATCGTCAGTGTCAGCCTTCAGAGAGTTGCGCGAGTTATTGAGCTCGGTGTAAGCGACAGCCGCCCATTGGCGTACACGCAAGCCTCGACATGCCTGCAAGGAGTGGTAGGACCGTCAGGGGTGATCCATCGTGGAGATTCGAGATCGGCGGGAGCATCTAGAAGAATATCCCCATACGGCAACCAGGCACGTCCGTCAACCGGTCTGACCGAAAGGCTGGGGATGTGATGACTGGGTTACTTACATGGTACGTTTATGTTTACGAGTATATCCTTTCTGCTGACGTTTGCGAGCAAGCGAGTTGGCCAGGGTGACCAATACTCACCGCCAAACATTCAGTTAACTGAACAAACAACTTGCATGTCTATAAGGAGTGTATCCTCCTCATATACCAACGGTCCACTGCCACAATTCCAGGATATAGTATGAGACGTTTCGGCACAAGTTCTTGGAACAGTCAAGACGGTAAGCAGCCGACGGTAAGGCTGAACTCGAGGGGGTGGTGCCCCTTGGACCTACGTCGGATACCGCGGGGGCAGTTCATCCCGACTTCGCTTGTGCTATTTGGGGTAATCTGTTGTTCGAGGCATCCTGGACTCTGAGCCTGACCCCTCCGAGAGAAAGCCAGGGATCTGGGTCGGAATCTAGTGAGCCCGGTAAGGCCGTCCGTCCACCCCACCACACCACACCCCGTGTGCCATCCAAACTCTTCTGGGTTAGAACTTGGGAGACGAGGAGAGGAGAGGCACAGAGAGACACGTGTGGTGGTAGGTCTGGCGGATGGGCTAGATCTGACGATGGCGAGGAGATGGTGAGGCTCACATACGTAGCTGTCCATACTTGGGGGCTAGAGCCGAAGCCTCCAGGTAACACCACCCATGACTGAGTGTCTTTGATGCTGTTCACGTGTCTCTTTTGCCCCCGGCTCTTCTTTGTGTCGAAACTCTTCTTACTGTGTAAATCTGGTGTCTTTGGTTGTTGAGATTCTCACTCACAGACGGGGTAGGTCAAGGCCGAAATGGCCAAGGGCCCATCCACATTCCGTATTCGCGGTAATTCCTGGTAATTCCTGAGGGAACATGGAAGAGTCCTGTCGCGTTTGATTGTCTCGTCTCTGCGGTCATAACAGAGTTTCAAATAGATTAAAGATCACTCTCGAGCAGAGAGGCTGCCCAGGGATCACGACTCGCACCCACGACGACTGACTCGCCAAGTCCAGGATCCGTGACTGACAAATGTTTTGTTGCGCCGTGCCCGTCGTCTGCAGCGAGATTACCCCATGGACATTCTTACATGCAAACTCCCAGAATGCCATCGTCAGTGTTCCTCGTCCACGTCTACTCTTACGGCACCGTGCGTCCCGAGAGCATTGTAGTTTGATATACTTGTAATTCCTCCCAAAGAAGCAGACGTATCCGTACAAGTAGAGCGTGCTGCTGCCTTTAAACCACGCACAGCCCATGACTCGACCGGCCCGGCAACACATTGCTCTGTGTTATGGAGGACCAAAAGCGACCATGGCTTCCAAAGAGCCGCGGATGGAAACGATCGACCTCGACGACCTGGACCACCACCACGACGAGAAGCCTTCAAGAGCACCAACACCACCGACACCACCGCCACCACCGCCACCCCAGAGATCAAGACTGAGGCGCCAGACGACGCAAGAGTTCGAGGAATGGCGGCAGCGCAGCTTGGACGGCAGCACAGGCATCTTTGAAGAGTGGCACAAGTACGCCACGTTCGAGGGGCCTTCGTCCGCGATGCCCTCGCCTTTCGGGACGACCACGTCCCAGACCAACTTCCTGCACCCGCCGACGCCCGAAGCCCAGGACCGCGGCTTCGACCGCAAGGGGGACGACTTCAACGACACCATCTCCCTCACCCCCGAGTCCCACGAGGGCAAGACGACGACGACGACGACGACGTCCAAGATGAGCAAGTTCGTGTGGTGGACGCTGGGGCTCTGGGCCCTCTGCGCTCTCCTGGTGACGCTGACGAGTCTGTACTCGACCGGTTCCGCCAAGGCCCTGATGAGGCAGCACTTCTTCGTCGCGTCGCCGGCCAACTCGATCCTGGTTCTGCGCGTGCTGACGGAACTGTGTGCCGTCGCTCTGGCGGCCCTCGTCGTCGTCGTCGTGGAGGATCTGCAGTGGGCGCTGGCCTCTCGTCCGGGTGGTGTGAGTCTGTTGCACTTTGTTGGACTCGACTCCGGCACGGGCGTCTGGGGTCTCCTACGTCTCTTGGCTACCGCGGACTGGAAGCACAAGTACTCGAGCATGTTTCGGTAAGTTGAATGGTGTACTTGTAAGCTTTGACGAGTTGATATATACTGACGCTGCCAAGTCTGCTGGTTATCTGCTCGATCCCGTTGCCAGGCATCATTCTCATGGGTATATGAACTCCCTTTCACTTGGCCACCTTGCCACCTCCCACCACGTGTTGCTAACAACAAATCCTTACAGGCAGAATATCCATCGAGATGGTCACCTTTCCCGAGAAAACATACAACGTGTCGGCCGGCATCGGCCACTTCAACGCGTCCTACGTCTACCGCATCAGGGAGTCCTCCAAGACGGCTCTGCTCGTACAGATGGGCAGCCCCGCGTGGTCCGACAGAGACTCCTTCTCGCTCGACCCTCTGGTGGAGGGCGAGGGCAAGTGCCGGGGCCCAGACGGCAAATGGATTCTCTGCGAGGAGTCTCATCTGCTCACCGGCGGCGTCGTCCTCATCGCCCCCCAGTCGGACGACCTCAAGCAGCTGCCCACGTCGACGACATACGTCGTCCCAAACACCCGGGTCGCGCAGATCGAGTACGGCAAGGTCAACGACCTCGTCGGTCTTCGTGATGGGGGCCATTGTTTCCTGCTGGGTGCCGCCAGCGCCGCGTCGTACTGGTGTACTGCCGTTGGCCACGACAACGCGCTGTTATTCGGTAAGAAAGACTTTGAATCCTACATCGAGTCATCCATGTAACCATGCTTATCTCGATGTCTTCTCCAGGCTCGGCGTATTGCCCCATCTCCGTACAACAAACCAGCACTTGTCTCAACAACACCGAGTGGACAAAGACGCTCGAGATATCATCCTCCCTCTTCGTCTTCTCACGACACGCAACCATCACATACGACCGCGGCAACTTCTCCATCCTCGCAGTCACCGAAATGTCCCCGCCGGTGCAAGAAGTCATCGTCTTGGAAGAGTACCTCCTCGCGCTGTCCGCCGTAGTCCCCGGCTTCAACACGAGCGCGCCGGCCACAAAGGGCGACAACTCGGCGCTCGCCATCTACGCCGTCACGGCCCTGCCCATCAACGACAGCGAGGTGGCCAAGCGGCAGTCCCTCAAGGCCATCCGCAAGGCCATGTCGGTGCCCTTCAACTACTTCCACGCGAACTACTTCTCCTCGGGCCCGTCCATATGGGAACTCGCCGCCCCGCGCGAGGGTCTCACCGACGACATGTACACGAGCCTGTCCATCTCCATCCTGAGCCACCAGGTCGTCGCCGGCAAGGTCAGCAGGGTGCTGTTCGTCTTCGTGAGCTGCATGATCCTCTGCATCGCCGCGGGCATCATGTTCGCCACGTCCAGGGTTTCCGGCAAGAGGCCCGAGAGGTGCGGGTATCCCACGCTCGACTTTGCCGCCGTGTGCGCCATGAAGGGCATCCCGACGACGGCGGACTGGGGCGGGAGGCCGTCGGCTCCTCCGGGACAGCAGCAGCAGCCGCCGCCGCCGCCGAACGGGTTGCACAAGAGTTTGACGCAGCTGGGGCAGAAGCCGGAAAAGTTCAAAGTGGCGAGGAGGCTACGAGACGATAGAGTGATAATAACGTAATATTGGTAGTTTTAAATACTAATTTCATGTGTCTGATCAAACTGCAGTCCTCAGTCTCGAGGTCACATATCACTCAGAGTGACTGCTTTGTATAAATGAGTGTCATGATGACCATTTCAGGCTATTCTCATAACAAGAGGGACCGTCTCGTTCCAACTTCCTCGTCAAAAACTGCATCATTCAAGATAGAATCCTCACCACAAGCCTCCGGCCACGCTCTCGCCTCCTACTTGCACCTGTAGTAGGCCACACACCAGGTGCCAGCGCAGGTGGTGGTGTCGTACCTGCAGCCGCACGAGTTGCACGTCTTGGCCGACGACTGGCTCGAGTTGCAGATCTCGCCGCAGTTGGCCTGGCGCTTCTCGAGGGACTCGAGGGCGCGCGCGGAGCTCGTCGACAGAAACTCGAGGCCGCCGGCGCCGGTGCCCTTGGCCACGCCGACGAACCAGGCGTGCTCCGCGGCGTGCTCGGTGGCGAAGGCGCCGCCGGCCGAGGCGTCGACGAAGACGCACTGGTTGTCGGCCGTGGTGGCGTAGACGCCCTTGGGGCCGATGATGGTGTCGTCGGCGTTCTTGACGGCCAGGAGGGTGTCGAAGGAGACTTGGGTGCAGCCGAGAGCGTCCCAGCCCCCGGCGGCGGCCTGAGAGCTGAGGAGAGAGGTGATGATGGCCGAAAGAGCGAGGAGTTTGGAAACCATTTTAGATGAGGGGTTTGGAGATGCTTTGGGAAAAGGGCAGAGTGTGTGAATGGTGGCGAGTTGTCTGAAGGTGATGTTGGGCTGATGATTTGAATCAGTCGACGAGAACTTGAGTCCTCTTTATACATCTGTTGCCCTTAGCTAGGACTAGGAACATTTACGACACGATCAACCTTTCCACTGCCAGTCTTTGGAATGGAAGCTCTGTCTCCGTCAACTAGAAGCGTCAGTGTCACACAGCATTACGGAGATCACTATGCCTGGCGGAGTAGCTCCAAGACTTCCTGTATTGGTTGAGGCTTTCACCATGAAGCGGTCCAGCAAAACAGCCTGAATCCCGACGTCTCTGGATAGCTGTTCGTAGAAGAGTCTCCAGACTATCAGGTTATTGCAACATACCAAGATAGTCAGCAAGTCATTGCCAAAGACAGACACAGCAGCTTCTAAGCATTCGAAGGATCAAGCCTTTTCTCATTCGCAGTCTCGGAAGCCACCTCGGACTCTCGAGGCTCGCGCCAATCGCGTCACGAGATTTCCGCAAGCGAGGCATCTGCTCTGCTGACCACAGGTCCCCCTCATCTGCTCCGTGCCTGATGGGTAAAAGTACAGCTCGAAGGATTTGCTTTGCTTCTGGCCATGTTGACGTGAGACATCCGCAACGAATACTGGCAGACTTTAATTAGCCTGCGGTCCGGAAGCCCGTCAGTCTATTGTGTCTAAACAGAATCGAGAGGCCGGCAACAAGTCGAACCCCTCAATCCTTCCTGCAGTCATGACTGTCACTCGAAGCAGTTGCCTTCGGAAGTGTACCGTATGATCTGGAGATGGTCTTGGGTCGGCTTTCTAGGGGTGCTAGGCCTCAATACGCCAGTGATTGTCATTTAAATGGTCAGTCCTCTCATCGATGCCGCCTCCTCTCACATCGTTTGGTAGACCAGTCTGGCAGTCAACGCATCAGAGACAAGCCCGTGTCATTGTTCGAAACTTCCATTCAGTATAATATTCTCAGTTAGCAGAGACTCGAAGCAGCATCTTGCCGACGATAGCTATCGCCCTTTAACACGGTAATCAGTCCCGGGAACGTGGCTGGAGCTACAGACTCTGTTGTACTGAAACGTGGACTGGGAAAGGCAGAATGTTCAAGACAAGAGATTAATGACATCTTTTTTATGCGAGTAATCATATTTGCAGAATCCTCATTTTAATGCTTGGCTCGAAACCCGAGCAACGAGGCCAGGCTGAGAAATGCGCCCTAGGTCCCAAGTCGTGCAAGACTCCGCGCAGCTTGTACAAGAACAACCCCATGTTCCATAGTGCCCAGCACAAGAGTGATACTACGTTGAAGCTCGCTCTCTGTGGACCTTTTTGAATGGATGGAGGTGACTTATCCTCTCCAGTCAGCTCGTTCTTCATCGGGACAGGTTTTCACAAGCATCTACAGGAGGACATAGTTCAAGAAGACCCCGAATGTGCTATAGGGGCTACTAGACTGTAGATCGGGCTCGTCAAGTATCGTCACTAGGTCTTCAATAGCATGACGAAGAGTCATAAGACGCCTGCTGGTGACTTCGGCTCGCGGTCCGGCCAGCCTTTTCCTTGTTCTACGGTCCGAGAGGGTTTCTTCAGATGCGGAGGTTGATGGCAACGAGGGGCGTAAGATATTGAATGGAAGACTTGAATCGTCCCACGGCGTCCATCTCCGCGTCGCGTCCGCCTTTGCCAAGAGCATCCTGAATATCGGATATAGAAGTGTCGGGGTGCATGCGGGCTAGCCCGACAAGCAACTTAGCCGCCGAACGAAAGAAGGTGTCCTCGTATCCATGATCCTTTGCAGTTCGAGTAATACCGATTATTGCGGTTTTCCAAGCGCAAAGAGATTATACGATTGGAGTTAGCTGTTCATCTCCTCGTTTATCCTTGGAAGAGCAATGTCCGAGGTTACTTACCCCCGATTTCTTCTTATAATTGCCGCAGGAGCCTCTCTTTCTTGCTATATTCTTGTGAAAACCATCTTTGACCTTTAGGGGAATACCTTTCGTAATTAAATCTCGTCATTCTGTATACCTCTAAGTCGTGAGGCCAATCCAGAGACCGACTAGCCAGGGTACAGAGCACGAGGAAGACAGTCCAGGAACTCGGCTGACGAGCCTCTCCTGTATTGTAAACACAGTACCTGAGCGAAAGTGAGAGCTGAAAGAAGCGAACGTCCTTTCACCAACGATGCCCAGGACTTCGTCGACGAAGCGTGCCAGAGGGCCTCGTCGCCAGGACAAACCCAGCTCGGAATCTCCGCCGTAAACAACATCGCCTTCAGTTGAGTATAGCTGGAAACTGTGAGTCGATCTTGAAGACGAACCAGCAAGGTGGATGGCAAGTCTTCTCGCGTATCGGATTTGACTGTAGGCAGCGCCTATCGCAACCATGATGGACAAGAGTGCCGGAGAGAGTTTCTTGGTGTTGAGCACTGGTAGATGCAGCACGGGGGTTTGCTTGTAATGCTCCTCAAAGAAAAGGCCCAAGAAGATGTTGACATTTGGAGAGGATGGAAAAGTGAGACTTTGTGGGCGGCTATTTCGAGCCTGGTGACCCGACTGCACCTCAGGAGCCCACGTTGCGTCGGTGAGATCGAAGCGGGCGTTGTGTTTCAGTCTCAGAGGATGCTGCGAGGGGATCGAAACTGGGCTCGTTTGTTTTATCGCATCAGAAGACGGATTCCGCGCGAAAGCGATGACGTCTTCTCGAGATGGGATGTTGATCGGGGACGTGTCTCTCAAGTCGACATTGGGTTGATGAAGCTCTGGCGAAGATGCTCCGAAGAAGCCACTCTCAAAGACGTCAGTATCTTCGACCTGACCAAGCCAGCCCCCAAGGTCTTGGGCAGCCACTTCATCCAGTCCCTTGCATGGATTGACAGCGTGGGCATCCTGTCGGTGATCCGTGGTCTCCTGAACAGCATGATAGAAGTCGGTGGTAAACCACTGAGCAGTATCATAGTCGCAGATTTCGTCACCTGCGAGTATGAAGCTTGAGAAGTCGCGATTGCGAGCGGCGGCTTGGGGTTCGTCTGGCTCGAATCCCGGTTGCTTTCGATACGGTGACTGACCCAAAGGCAGCAATTCCTTTTCGGCTGGCTGGCGTAGGCTTGGACATTGTTATGGATGGATCGACTATTGTCTCGCCATGATTCTCCAGAACGGAGGGAGACTTGTGTCTCTTGCTGCCATGATTGATATCTTCGGCTTTGGCTTCTTCTTCCAACCTGCTGTCTTTCTTGTGAGTCGCCCTATGCTTTTTCAAGAGGTCGCTTCTGGAAGACATCAGGACCAAGGTCTTGGGCCAGCAGGCCTGGCTCACCAGTCGGCCGTCTTCCCCGTCGAGAGTTTCGGCAGCTGGTCGACTCGGACCATCGCGAAGAGAGGAGACTGGATCAACGTCTGTGTCGTCACGTCCGGGAGCCGCATCACAGTCCCAATCAACGGCAAAGAGATTGTCACCCTAGCAGACGTCCAGGTGTTTCCGCCACGGTTGTTCCCCCGTCTGGGTTCCTGGCTAGTTCGGATTGAGGCTCTGATTCTTTTGCAAGGTCCCGCGAAGAAGGCATTCCACTTCACAGACACGCGTTGATTCCCAGAGCAGTAGAAGAAGCTCTGTAAGCACAATCACCTTTTTGCAATAAAGTGAGTTGCGTATGGTAGAATATCCCATCAGAATGCCTTGCTTGCTTGCGTACAATGTTCATCAACTGCTGCTGTTATTGTCTCATAATTTCAACCACCTAGTTCTGGCTGAGGTTGAGCTTTGTAAAGATTGGTCAAGCCTGGCTGGTGTCTCGACAGGGCAAAATCATCAAAGAACAGCGTCGTGCGGTCATACGGGGCCGTCTACGACTGCTATTCAAACCCCACCATCCGAGTAAAACAACTTACCAGGAAAGTGCTTGTATTCAGGACCATGTTAACAGAGGACTTCATCTCAAGATATACATTGTCTGGCTTTGAGCTACCCGTCAATGACAAGTACGATAGAGTCCCGTCACGTCTGTAAGTCTTCTAAACGTGGTTCTGGGAACTGGAAACGAGAAACATAGTTCCAAGTCTTGACAATGTGAGCATCATCCCTGGATATAATAGTCTCAGAGTCTTGTCATGTGTTAGCACATAATTATACAGAATCTAGCACAGCATCGACCTACGACGTTCACCATCACGCTGCTCACAAATCACTCTGACTGGCGGCTGGGGAAAACGACCAGACGTGACTACATGGCTAACTCTACATATTATGCACACTGATCTTCATTAAGCATTACAAGACCCAAGCCACTCTCTTCCCCACCCCATCTCTAGGCCGGTCCGATACCGTCGAAAAAGACCTCGTCCAACAGCGAAAACAAAACCTGCTGCCCGGCCCACTGCTCCTCGGCGGCGCCCCTGATGCGCTCGGCCGGCAGCACGAAGCCAAAGTCGCCCGTGTCGGGCAGCTCAATAGTATACGAAAATTCCGCGCCGCCAATGGCGTAGACGTGGTCCGGGGCGGCGCCGGTGGTGGTGTAGAGCGTGGCGCCGCTGGGGCCAAAGGTGAAGGTCGTCCGGCGGTCGGAACTGTCGCGGATGACCTCGCTCAGCACCGAGGCCGTCTTGGTCCACTTGCCGAGCTCGGGGGCGTACCACTCCTCCTTGGAGCCGAAGGGCGAGAGGATGTACTGGCCGTAGCTGTGCCAGTCGATGTAGAGCTTGATGCCGCCGCCGGCGGGGTCGTCGCGGAGCTTGCGGACGTAGGCGTCGAGGCCCTGGTTCTCGACCGTGTCGGAGGGCCGCTGGCCGCGGTAGGCCTGCGAGCAGGCGTTGGTGGAGGCGCCGAGGGCGTTGGCGTCCCAGCCGTACTCCCAGTTGCGGTTGATGTCGGTGCCGTAGCAGGACTGGTTCCGGGGGGGCGGGGTGCGGGTTTTGCGCCAGAGACGGTCGACTTCTTGCGAGTAGACGAAGCCCTGGGACGTGTCAGTTGTGAGGTTTCTGCGGAGTGGTGGTGGTGGTGGTGGTGGTGATACTCACGTCAGGGTTGACGATGGGGAAGATGTGAAAGTCGTAGGTGTTCAGGATGGAGTCTGTCGCGTTCGTCGCGTTCTTGTGGCCGTTGACGAGCTGGAGGGTGAGGTACTCGACGACCTGCTCAGGTTAGTCTTGTATTGGCTTGGTGACGATGGTTAGACTTACAGGAGCCGAGATCCATTCTCTCGCGTGGACAGTACCGCTGATGAAGTGTTAGTATCGTGAAGGTGGCGTCTTCGAATACACATGTTACTGACTGGTAGAGCACAGCAGGCTTTCCTGGACCCTCGTCACCGTACAGATGGATGCCGTGGATGGAGCGGTTCTCGTACGAGTGGCCCGCGTACACCAGCTCCGAGTTGTCGGGGAAGGCCTCGTGGAGGTCCGTGAAGTACTGGACGTGGTCGGCGTACGGGTGGTACGAGTCGTACCACGAGAGGTCGTCGACGTCGCGCTTGTAGGTGGTCTTCACCTGGGACTCGGCGGCGATGGACTCGCCGAGGTCCTGGTGCAGAACGCGGTAGTCGAGGCCGAGAGACTCGACGCGGGCGATGTCGTCCGGGGAGACGACAATGTCAATGTGCGTCTCGACGTCGTGGTTCCACTGCTCGTGGGGAATCGTCGAGAGCTTCTCCTGGACGGAAGCCAGCTGGCTCAGGGTCTTGACGCGGAGGACCTGGTAGCCATCGTAGGAGACGGATCTCTTGTGGAACGTCAGGCCTGCGGCGAGCGAGGCGAGCAGCGAAGCAACGAGGACGGGCTTCATCTTGACTTGGTTACTTGATTCGGAACGAGTGTCCAAGCAAAGGTCACAGAGAGAGTCGAGTTGGAGCTACATCTCGTCCAACTGTGGTCTATATACTACGTAGACATGTACCAGGACGAAGGCAGGCAGACTCTCCATCATCGAACAAACCAAAACAAAACACCATCACCACCACCATGTGCGCCAAGAGTGGTTGCCATGAGCCGACTATTGCGTGCTGAGCTGTACTACCAATCGGACAAGCTGCCAGAGCTCTCGAGGCCCCATGAGATTCAATCTCCTGCCAAAAGAAAGCTGTGAAAAGTTCGTTTCCAATGGACTGGGTGTAAATGACGTAAAACTTCAACTTCACCTTCCCATTTGACGCTAGTGAATGCATGGCACATCTCGAGTCCTTGACCGCGCTGGAAAACTTCACGATTCGCGATTTGCATCGACCATGACGTTTCCTTGGCCTGGACTTCTCGCTACCGCCCCCGTCAACGTCTACGCGAGCTGTCGACTGCGTTATACACGTGTAACACGTGGTGAGCCGGTGATTTCCATGTCATGGGCCGAGTAAACGGTCCGAGGAATCGGTGAACGCCAAGATTCCGCGTGGGACTTTTGGGTGACGCGGGCTGGGTTCCCCTCCCGATCGTCGGCGTGAACTAGCCCGGGTTGTCGAACCGAATAGCGACGTCGTATTGCTTTCTTCTTCGCGCACAAGGGAGCGTTGGAGTGATCTTGGGTCGGTCTGTGGAAGGAAGCTTGGCGCGTTTCGTTCTACACGTGCTGATCGACTGGTGAAAACAATTTACAAAATCATGCATTTGGGGATTGTCCCAGGACTGAACTTCTTTAAACTGTTGTGCTTTGGCTTCGATAGCTATATCAGTCGGTAGGATAGTGGTTGTCGAGTCCGAGCTGGTGTTACTAGGTCTGGGAATCCTATGATAGCACATCATGGCGTATCTCCGACATTGTGAAAGACGAAAACGCGTTGCCAGATGATGCTATGAAGGCTCAGCCGTCTCAGAGCTCGTCGTGGGTCTTGACATGCTCGGCCTCATCCTTTTGAGTCTCCTTGGTCTCCTCGGTCTCCTCGGTCTCCTCGGTCTCCTCGGTCTCCTTGGTCTCCTTGGTCTGCTTGGTCTCCTTGGTCTCCTCGGTCTCCTCGGTCTCCTCGGCCGTATCCTCGCTCTTCTCAGTCCTTTCTTCGACCTTTTCGGCCTCAGTCTTCGGCTTCTTCTCGCCGGCCGCCTCCTTCCCCGCTTGCGAGGCCGCCTCGGAGGCCGCGACCTGCGTATGGCCTTCCTCGTCCACCTCCACCAGCTGGAGCAACGAGACTCCATCCCAAGGCTCGACTTCACCCTCCGAGACGGAGTTGATAAACTCCTCCACGGCGTCCACGGTGATCTCGCCGGCGTAGGGATACACCTGTCTCGTGGCAGGGTTCTGCAGCGCAACGGCATCTTCGATCTCGTTCGGGAACCCGAAGCTGGCGGGCATCGTGGGATAATCGTTCAAGTCGACAGTCACAAAGGTGATGTACTCGTGGTACTTCTTGGCCAGGGAGAGCACCGCCTCCGTCCACGCCTCGAGGTAGTCCTCCACCCGCGCAAAGAAGTACACGAGCGACTTGCCAGACTATCACGAACCGTCAGCACCCCCCTCCCCCCATGAGTCCTACAGTCACGGTGGCCAAAACGTACGTTCAGATGCTCGACCTCGTTCCGCCTCGTCAGGCGCGGCACCAGCGGCGCGGCGCACCTCTTGACCAGCTCCTCCATCGCGTCCACGCCCTCCAGCTGCGTCGACATCTGCATGGCGCCAATGGCGTTGTTCCAGCATGTGATCTTGCCCGGACCCTCGGCGGCGTCCTGCAACCCGAACGCGTGTCGGTCGTGTAGTTTCTCGGCGAGTTCGGTGAATCGGTCGCGCAGGGAGGTCTCTTCGGGTGTGAACTGCGCCACGGCGACGACGTCGTCGCTGCTGCGGAAGGACGACAGGGTCGTCTTCTCTACGGGTGTGATGACGGGACGGAGCATGCGGTTCACAAAGTTACCGATCCTGGACCTGGTTCAGCACTGGCACTTGAGGCGTGAGCATATCGTGGAATTCGGCTGGACGCACTCGGATCCCTTTCTGGTACCGCGGAAGGGTTTATTCGTGCCGTCGGGGCGGATGAAGCGTATCGCGGGATAGGACGCGACATCGTTCTCGATGCAAAAGTCGTAGTGGGACGAACAGTCTATGGACACGGCGGCGGGGATCGCGTCTTCGACGTTGGCCCAGTGGGGTTCTAAAGCTTCGCAGTGAGGACTGCAGAAGTCAGCAGTGAGATTCTCCGACGCGAGATGAAAGTCTTTCCATACCTATTGGGCTGTGCTTGTCAGATCGGAGGTGAATGGGTCAGGGTTGACAGAAAACAAAGTCCAATACCTATCGAGGAAATGGGAGGCTTACCAGGACAACTATTCGCAAACATTAGCGAGGCTCACGCTGCGGAATAGGACAGCTGGCCACATGTTACTTACAGGCTACCAAGGTATAGTCATTGGTCTCGATGGCGCTGCGAACTTGATCCAACGTCTTGTGTTGCCAGCCGCGACTTGCGCCGACGAGAGCCAGCAGCGGCACGAAGAGCTTCAGATACATGGTGGACGCGGGTGTGACGTACGAACACAGCACGGCAGCGAGATGCCGAGGGAGAGGAGAAGCTGAAGAGAGAGAAGGGCAGACAGCTCACGCGAATCGGCTCGTGGCATTGACTCGCCGCTGCGGGGGACCCATGCTGCCCCTGGCGCCCCTTGTCTTGATGAACGGCTGTTTGATCGTCGTCGCCTGTGGAGATGGGACGATGGGCCTCGTACTCGTGATATAAACGCCGAGTTTGGGTGTTGGTCCTCGAGCAACACTCGGACCGATGGACGATCTGGAGCTGAGGTCTGAAGTCATCGTGAGATCGATTCGGGGTACAGTCAACTAAGTTGTTGTCAAGCGACTAGCGGTGTCTCGTCTTCTTCCATGACCCAAATACACTGGGCAGACGTTTCACAGGCCACGCGAGTTCTTCGGCTCAAACAGCGCCCATCCCACATGACCCATGACTCGCCGCCACATCCGCAGCCCAGCTCGCAATGGGGGGAAGCTACAACGATAGAAGCTAGCCCTTGACGGGCTTGAGTTAAGGTTAGGGTTATAGACCCCTTTGAGCGATTGATGGCAACTTTAATCCGACTCTAATGGCTGGCAGTCGGCGTTCTGCGTGCTTTTTGTTGGTGGAATGCTGGATGGTGAGGCCGCCTACAAGTACGATCTCGGTAGTTCAGCATATCGCGAGGTGAGAATCGACTTTCGAACAAGATGTATGGCTGTGAGGTAAGCGGCGTTCAAACTCTACTTGTCGAGTGGCATCATGGGTGTCCCTGATCATGATCACATATCGGGGATGAATCTTTTCAGAATGTTGTTGAATAACCCAGACAGGCTCTCCAGGCGTGTCTTGTAGTGTTCTGGGAAGCACAAACACAACAAACAATAAACAGCAAACAGCCAGGCGGTTGGCTGATCAAGACAATAAATCCTGGTAATCGGAAGGGGGCAAGGAAAATGCTCCGAAGCACCAGCCGTGTTTTGCAGAGAGAGAACCACAACCGGAAGCGAATGGAATCGTGGCAAAGTCAAGAAGACGACCAGCTACGGCTCTACACCCGAATTCGCTCACACTATCGGACTTGACGACGTATCGGCACGGGAATGCAGGTCTAGCTGCATGAAGGCTTCCGTAGGCCCCATGTCGACGACGACAACCAGCTCACCACCCCTCCAAGACCATCATCCGACGCTGGCTCTTTCGTCAATTCTCGATGCAGTACCACAACATATCTACGCACAGCAGCAGCAACCTAGCAGCGCGGAGAGCGAATGGGGTTGGCTGGAGGGCCCGATTCCGAGGTCCCGTCGACTCTCCTCGGCCAGCAGCCTGAACCTATTCACATTGCTTTTTCCTCCACCGTGGCTGGCCGAAACCCAATGACGCCTCTACCCCTCGAACCGTTAGCAGCGCCTCAACTGTCGGCTGCAGACCGAGACCGAGACTCCCGTCCAGGTACGCGTTCGAGTTCTCCCGTCGAGGTGCTTGGTGTCTCTGGTGGTTGCATCCTCGCAGATGGTCACACGCCGACCCCTCTTGGACCTTTAGCGAGGAAAAGAAAGGTCCTCTCTCTGTCCTTCTCTCTCTCTCTTACGCAACTTTGCGGCCTGGACGATAGGGGGGTCGTCGGACCATACGGGAGAGCCCGCGAGGTTTCACTGCATTACGGCCTTTGTGCCATGAACCGCGCGCCTCCTTTAAAGACGCTGTCTCTCGGTCAGGGTCAGACACGAAAGAGCCCGTCATCTCGTCTCTGCCTCTGCCTCCTTCGTCCTTCGTCCTTCATGGTGGTCTTTTTGCCTTGTTGAGTCTCCTCTGCATTTCATCACCACGCTGTTGATGGGTGGCTTTCTGTCTTCTTCCAGTTCTCGTCCTTGTCTGGTTTTCGTCTGTGAAACAGTCTGACGGCCCAGATCTGTGCCACACTCATCATGGCTTCCGCCTTTATCGCCTTGGCCACCGGTCCGTCGCGGGATGTTCAACCAGTCTCGTCACCGTATCCTCCGCTTCCGCCTGAGCCTGAGTCTGCTGGACCTGAGCGTGAACCCGAGCATGAGCACGAACCCGAGCCTGTACACGAACCTCAGCAGCTCGAGGAGCCTCCAATCGAGGCGAACCCGGATCTCGACAACAGAGACAACGACGACGCAGACTCGGCCATCGATTCCGCGAGCGTCATATCGTCAACGGCCTCGCTGAGCGAGAGCATCTTCGACTACCGCAGGCTGAACGGCCGTACATATCAAAACAGCAAGACGACAGAGTACTGGGCCCCAAACGACGAACAGCAAAACGAAGGCCTCGACCTCATCCACAACGCCCTGCTCATGCTCCTCGACGACCAGCTCTTCCTCGCGCCCGTCGGCGACAGCCCCGAACGCATCCTCGACGTCGGCACCGGCACGGGAATCTGGGCCATCGACTGCGCGGACCAGTTCCCCGACGCAGAGGTCGTCGGCACCGACATCAGCCCCATCCAGCCGACCTGGGTCCCCGCGAACCTCCGCTTCGTCATCGACGACTGCCTCCTCGACTGGATGTGGCCCGAGAACCACTTCGACTTCGTCCACCTGCGCTGCCTCTACGGCAGCATACCCGACTGGGTCGCGCTCTACCGCAGCGCGTACCGCCACCTCAAACCGGGCGGCTGGGCGCAGAACCTCGAGTTCGACGTGCGCATCCAGTCGGACCACGTCGCCATCCCGCCGGACCACGTGTTCCACGAGTGGGCGCGCATTTTCGACGACGGCGGGCGCAAGACGGGCCGCTCCTTTGCCGTTGCGCGCGAGCACACGATGAAGGAGAACATGCTGGCCGCCGGCTTCGTCGACGTCGTCGAGAAGAAGCTCAAGGTGCCCATGCACGGGTGGCCCAGGGACCCGCGGCTGAACCACGCGGGCATGCTTATCCAGATGGCCTTTGACGAGAGCCTCGAGGGCTTCGGCATCTTCCTCATGACGCAGGTGCTCGGGTGGAACTCGCTCGAGGCCACGGTGTTTGCGGCGCACATGAGGCGGGAGTCGAGGAACAAGGCCAACTTT
Organism: Colletotrichum lindemuthianum; assembly: GCA_001693025.2. Classification (NCBI taxonomy): domain Eukaryota; kingdom Fungi; phylum Ascomycota; class Sordariomycetes; order Glomerellales; family Glomerellaceae; genus Colletotrichum; species Colletotrichum lindemuthianum. Next base: position 25,068 of record MASP02000173.1, on the reverse strand, counting down.
GCGTGGTGTGAGACGTGAGTATATTGAGGAGTCGAAGAATGTCCTTTTTGGGATGTTTGCTGACGATGAGACTACAGTACTGTTGTGTATGGGAGGAAGCCCCACGATGACGAATAGGTTTCGGGGATGGTCGTTTCCTTCAAAAGAGCGGAAGACGCTTGGAGCAGTTTACTCACTTCAAACGGGATTTTCGAGCCACCATTACAAAGTACAGATACCGGATATGTTTGAAAATACTTGTTGACTTGTCCTTCAGGGACGCAGTGTTTCCTGGAAATTTATCGTCCTCTTAAAGTGCGTTCCGCAGCTCGACCAGTTTATATTTTGTCAGACACCGCCCTGGGAGCTTCAAGGCTCGATTCGGGCACTATGGCAGTTAGCCATCGCATACGGGACTCTCATGGCAACCTCTCAAGTCTTGGTATGTATCAAGGATAGTAGAGGGCAGGGGAACCATCCCTACCCATGGCATCTCGACATGCCTATGAACTAAGAGACTCTGCAAAAGGCAGCTGAACTTCAGACTTTCCACGTCGACTTCCAATGATGGACATAATCTCATGTCTCTTACTGAATCGGTCAAGCAAGCGGGAGTCTGAGGATTCAAAGTATGTAAATGGTGATGTGGTATCAAGGATCATGATCTCAGTATTAAATGGCAACGTACTGTCTGTGTCGACACGCCATCTGCCGCTCGCGGGAGAAAGATAAATAAAAGGACAAAAGTTGCATCAACGCTTAGTGTTTTCTCACCAACCAGCCAAGTGACGGAGAACAGTTGACCGATGTTTTCAAGTCTGAAGAAGCGGTAGCTTGGCGGAGAAAGTGCGTCAGCTCCATCAAGAAAAGCTGCCTACTGACCGAGACTTGTCCGTCATTGGTCATCGTAGTCGTTGTGGTTGCCGTCGTCAGGTTGAAGCTGTCATTGTCGTCATCTTGATATTCCTCACCGTCGTCGTCGCTTTGTTCTCGCCCCCTGGCACTAAACCTAGCTTCTCATCACAAGCGACCCAGGATTCTCCCGAGTCAGATAGCCCGCAAGTGACTACACTTATCAGTCGATGCCACCACAATAGCAAATGATAGGACTGGCTTGGCTATGACTTCACTCGAGCCCCGTCAGCAACGCTGGATCGACTCCGGGTTCCTGCTGTGCATCAACACACTTCAAACTCTCCAGTACGTTATTCATCTGAAAGTCATACAGTGAGTCGAGGCAGCCTGCAGAGTATATCCCTCGAACAAAATTTACAAGAAGCCTGCAGTTTTTCGCATATCGCCCAAGGAAAGACCGCAAACTCAGTCTATCTGGACGATTCAACCTGGCAAGTGTGATACAGCAATAGCAGCTTCTAATGTAAAGAAGGGCGAGACATTCAAAGTTGAGATTCAGGAGCAATAATGACGACAGTAGTGCACAAGTGGGATATGGTAGATTTTCCATATCTCTAAGGGCGCTATCATTCAAGTTGATAGGCCCACATAAACTGATGTTGGTTTTATAATAGAAGATTCAATCGGAGAGCTGACGAAAACCGGATTGTTCATAGCTATAATAGCTCAATTAAAATATACTTACCGTGTGTTATTTTCCTTCTTGTTGAAGTTGACTCTGCTGAACTGTGGTGTTTCGATTAATCACTAGTACTACTTATCTTTTAAGCTTCCCAGAGATAATCTGGATTATTACGCAAGGGCTATATTATACCCAGGCTCTTCTGTTCATCTAGTTGCAGTTCTTTTGTGGTCTTACTAGGCTGAATATAATTATATATAATCACCTGGAATAACTAGACCAGGAATTTAGCCCGAAAGCAACGTCATCGACTGCGGCATACATAAAACAGTTAGAGGCATCGATTCTAGCAGTAATATAAGCTACCGCTTGACGTGTAAAGCCCGGGGAAACTCTTTACCGGGTGCCACGCGTTCAGGTATAACTTTCAGTTGTTTACACGTAAACGCTTACGACTCACCCAGCTCCAACAGTAGCTTCGTGTTTCTGTATTGAAATCCCCATAACCTCGCATCGTCGTGCTACTAGAAATTAGTCGCGGCAAAGTGTTGCATGTAATTAGGGGGCAAAATCTGGTATATATTATATATAACTAAACGTAGCCACACGCACCATACAAAGCTCCATTTTAACTAAGTTAAGTGGGGTGAGGCCTGTAGAGATGCTATAGGTGCCTGAGGTTTGAATACTATAAACTCTGACGCTTAAATATATTATTTCTAATATACCCCTCTAGTTTCGAGAGCTATATTTATAGGCTAGCTTTTTGAATAATATTAGTTTAAACGCTCTATTTATATCTTATAAGAGACTTCTTTTATAGCTCTGTCGTTCTTATTAAACCTCCACTCCTGTAGCAGGAAGAGTAACGTTATTTATAGGATATTAAGATATTTATTGTTATTTAGACTAAAGATACTCCCTGGTACCTTAGGCGTCTTAGGTGCCCTTAAGCTCTTTTTTAACCTTATTATTATTAGATTTAGAATCTATAAATCCTAACTGGTAGTTAAAAGCCTTATTAAGGTTTTTAAATACTAACGTAAGTAGCTTTTCTTAAAGTTCCTCTTTTTACTATATTTTCAGCTAGTTAGACTAATTTATTATATTAATTTAAATAATAAAAACGCTAAACTAGTAGCTCTAGAGAGGTTTTATAAGGCTATTAGCTATAAGGTTTCCTAAGGGTGTATACTTAACCTTAAAATACTCTTACTAAGCTTCTTATTATAGCTAGTAGTTATAGATATCTATATATTATAGTTTTATATATAGTTATATTATTTTAGTAGTTATAAGGTATATTATTTACTATTTATTATACTGAATTTAAATTACTAGATAAAACTTATATACCTTACTTCCACTAAAAGTATTTATTATAAAGTTTACTTATAATATAGTAATAAGGTAGCTAGCGAAAATAGCTTCTTATACTACTTATAATAACGTTAAAAGCTCTACTTTAGTTATTAAAGTAGTAATAATATCTTATTTATTAGCTTACTATACTGTAAAACTACTGAAAAAGTATATAATATAAACCCGAAATTTTTTTTAATCCTTACTATTATTTATAAAGCTAGTATCTATAGTAATAATAAGGTTATCCTATAGATTACTAGGTTTACAGCTAAACTTAAGGTAGAAGTTCTTAGTTTTACTGAAATACTATATTATTTACTTAGCTTTAACTTAGTGGTTATCTCTAAAGTTCTAGTTAAAATAGGATAATCAGCTAACTATATAGATAATATCTAATCTTATTATAACTATAGTATAATTAATAAAACTAATATCTTATAAATAACACTTAATCTCTATATAAGAAGCTTAATTATACTGTAGGAGAAATTCTTTAAGTCTGAGAGGAATATTAAACTATTTAATATACTATATATATTTTGTGAGATACTTAAGAAGCTTTTTAGTATAGACTACTTAAGAGAGCTATAGCTATTATATTATTTAATCTTAAATAACCTTAATATTAAGAAACTACTATAAGTTTTTACTTTCCTTAAGATAATATTTCTTTTAGAAGTCTGCTAATAATATAAACGCTTTAGATATTTCTTCTGAGAGGAAGGAGAGTATATATGTTGGTTTCACTAGGGGAAGGCACGTCGTACGTGTTATTACGTACAGTATGCCGATAGGGTTGAAGGTGTTGATATTCGTGGTGCGTGGCCTATAGGCTACGTATAGGCTAGATTTAGGTGCTCTGGGTAATTGGTTACTAATTGCCTGGCGGGTGGTAATAACTGGTAGCTAGTTATTACTAGTGGCTGGTCTCCACTACTAGGTTATGCTATATAGTTAGTATACTGTGGGGTCTTAATAGCCTTATAGTTATTATATTACTAATATTAGTAAACTTCCTTTTTACCTTTTAACTATAATATATTATATTTTTATATATAAGATAAAGTTAATTAAATAATCTATATCTTTTAACTGAATAATCTTCTAAATTCCCTCTTTTTATTCTAAATAAGTAATTTATCCCTCTATATAAACTATTATATTATTTATATTAATAAATCTCTCTAGAGTATAGTTTAGAAACGTTTTAGTGAAAGTATTAATAAGGTTATTCTTACTATTAATCTACTATATCTTATAGAGTTTTTAATATTTATATAATTATCTTAAAGTTATAATATTAATTATAAGTCTCTTCCCTTTTATAATACTAAATTTTATAAAGTATTTATATAATAAATATAAGTTAGTATAAATAATTATAGAGATAGAAGGAAGATTATAATAAACTATAATTTTTTATAAAAATATAGTAATAATATATATAAAATCTATATTAGTAATTATAATATAGATCTCTAAAATAAGTATACTTCTAGTTACTTTTTTATTTTTAGTTAAAAAGTAATAAACTAGATTACTTTAAATTATAAACTTACTTTTACTAGTAGCAATCTCTTAACTTAAAATTATTATAAATTCTAGTTAAAATAATAAGTTAATAATATTAATAAAGAAGCTATCTATAAAAATATAGAAATATATTTTAGAGAAGTTAAGAGAGATAAAAGTTAATTTTTAATCTAAATATTCTATTTACTATTTAATATATTTATTAAGAATAGTAATATTATTACTAGAAGGTTATTATTATTATATTATATATAAGAAGTTAAATAGTATTTTAAGCTAGTAAATTAAAGTAATATATACTTTATATATATATTATTTAATATAAGTTTTCTTAAATATCTTAGAGTTTATAAGAATATTAATAATAGTAAACTTATAGTTTTAGTTTTTTTATTTAAGAAGAAGATTTTAATCTTAGAGAGAGAGTATATTATTATTAAATACTAGTAATATTAATTTTATAAGGAAGATCTTAGGTTTTATTATAAGGGAAATTTTTATTAGTTCTTTATCCTCTTATTAAGTAAAAATAGTATTAGAAAGACTAAAAATATTATTAATTTATATACTAATTATACTAAATATCTTATTATTAGGTTAAAAGATAAGGAGGTAAAAGTGATAGGTAGATATTTCTATATATAATTAGTTTATATAATATTTTAAGTATATTACTTACTAGTGAGTATTAATTTCAGCTAAATTATAGAGTAGTTTAATAATTATTATTATAGATTCTAGAGAATATTAGTTTTTGAGGTAAGTAGGTAACTTAGCTATAAAATATCTTATAAGTTTAATTTTAGCTTAAATATAAACCTAAATAATATTCTTTAGTTAGAGGAGGAAGTTTGTATCTTTTATTAATATAGAAGTAATAGTTATAATTTATTTTTAGTTACTTCTCTAAATTATAAGAAACTAAATAAAAATTATAAGTTTCCTATTATCTCTAAAACTTTAAATTATAAGTTTTAACTTCTTATATACTTAGTTACTATCCTTAGTCTTAATTTTATTAATAATTTAAGATTTGAAGATAATATAGTTTTTAAAGAGAATAGAATTATATTAGATAATTCTAACTATACTATTATTAATAATATTCCCTATTTCTTTTTTTATCAACTTTTTAAAGGGGAAGCTAGAAATAGTAATAATCTCTTTTTAGTAGAGAGATTAAGAGAGGGTTAGATTAGTTTCTTCTTTAGTTATAAGAAAGATTATAAATTAGTTTTAATAGTTATTTTCTTATTATATAAAAATAACCTAATTAAATAAAGTTTATAAAGATTTAAGAAATAACCTTATAGTTCTCTGATATTTAGTATATTTATTTTTATTAGAGAGTAGCAGTATATTACTTTTAATATAAGGAGGGAGAATATCATTATTTTCTGGTTCCTCTAGAGTATTTAGAGGTTTAAGGATAATAGGGAATAAGATTAAAATAAATAAAGTTTCTTAAGAGGACTCTCTAACTTTATTAGTATTACTATTATTCAGTTTATATTAGAAATATTCTTATACTTCTACTAGGATATATAGTTAAGGAGAAATATTATTATTTTTATAGTATATTTTTATAGTAATTAAGTAGAACTCTTAAGGATTATAAAAGAAGTTAATAATATATATCTTACTATAGATAGTAAGTAGGTAGAAGAAACCTTACTAATCTTTCTTTTCTTATTATATATATATAAGAAACTATAGTAGGAAGCTTATAATTTATAATATATTAGGATTATTCTTAGTAACTATAGTAGTATTAATAATCTTTTTTATATATTTATAGTAGATAGTTTTAGTTACTTTTTAGACTATTTATATTTATAAAATTATCTCTAGAGATAGAATAGAATTTTAAGTAAGCTAAAAGTAAACTCTAAAAATAAGGAGTATAGAAATAAGATTATTTAGACTAATAGTATTATTTATTAATTTATAAGTAACTTAGAGATAATATTTTTATAATAATAATAAGTATTCTTAGTAGTAGATCGTATATATATTATAAAGGAGGATATAATAATATTCTACCTTACTAATACTATTATAAGTTTTAATAAGTATAATTCTAATAGTTAAATCTATTATTTTAGCTTCTAAATAGAAGTTTTTAGATCGGAAGTTTATTTCAGTATTAATAGAGATAAAATCAGGTAAATTTAGGTAAGTATTAATTTAGAATACTTTAAAGGTTTCCTATATTAATCTTACTAAAATATTAGGTAGGAATTAAGTAGTATTAAGAACTATAGCTATATTAATAATATAAAAAATAAAGTAGCTACTCTTAAGGTAAAAGTTAATAATAACTTTAAAGTTAAAGTTAATATTATTATAGAGGGTAAATCTAAATTAGGAGGAAGCAGTATTATATATTTAGTATTAATAGTAGTATTTTTCAAAAACTATAAAAGCTTCTTAATTAACTAGATATCCAGCTTTATAGAGAACTTCTTAAAGATATATAATAGAAAAATATCTAAAATAATAATAGAATCTCTAGATTTTAATCTCTATTAGATATAAGGAAGTAAATATCTTCTTCTTATCTAATAATATCTATAGATATCCCTATTTATATATAATTAAGATAATTTTCTTATTTTAATATAATTAGTTATAGATATTATTAAAAGTAATACTAAAATAATCTATATCTATAAGATATAATAGAAAAAGAGTTTTATAAGGAATTATATAGAATATTATTATATTAAGTAATATAAATATATTAACTATATTTATTATCTTTATAGATTTACCTCTTTTAAAATAAATAGAAATCAACTTTCCTCTAAAAGGTTTTAAGAGAGTAGAGAGAAAGATAGTTTATTTTAGAATATTAAACTGAAAGTAGCTAACTATAAAGTAGTTAGTAGTATTTAAGTTAGGTCAAATTCCTTAGTAAACTATATCTAAATAGTATCCTTTAAGAATAAATATGAATACTGAAGTAGTAATCTCCTTAGTTATATCATCTTCTTTCGTTAGGATATAGGTTACTACTTAATCCTAGAGGATCCTCACAATCTTTTAACTATCTAGGGATATAGATTATTCTTTTAAGTAAGATATTATAAAGTTATTTAAAATATTACTTAGAGAACTTAATATTTTAGGTTGATCTTTAAGTTAATAATCTTAAAAATAATATACTATTAAATTATTTTTAATATTAATCTTATAAATATTTCTAAAATTATTATTTAAGTTTTCTACTTCTTTATACTATATAAGAAAGTAATAATAGGTAGATACTAATATATCTATTATATAGAAATTAAACTTATATTAATTATAAAAATCTCTTCTCTCTTTAACAAAATATCTTATTAATTAGTAACTAAATTTACTATATATATAGTATTTTTTATTAAATTAGTTATATAAAATAGTAGAAATTAAATAATATCCTCCTCTAAATAATATTTAGAAGTATCTGTAATAGCTATATTGATATTTTTAGTAAAGACTCTAAAGTAAGTTATATATTCAGTTAACTTAGTATTAATTTATACTAATTAATAAGGATTCCTCAGCATTATTAGTATCCTTAAATATATATTAGAATATTGTGAGAGGGAGGCTTATAGTAATACTAACTATAGATTATAGTTAGTTATAAACTTCTTAGTATATTACTATAAAGCTAAAAAAGGCTAACTAGTATTCTGATATTCCTTAGTATATACTTAGGAGGCAATTTTAGAGGCTGATATTATAACCTATTGGAACTATAGGACTAAGGGGCGCCCCGCAGGATATCTGGCAGCTGTAGGACTTTTGTATGCAGGAGGATATAGGAATAATAGAGACTCTATTTAGTATAGAAGAACTATAGTATAAGTTACGTGATAATAAGATAAGGATTATTTAGAATTAATATAATCCAATATAAGTTAGGAGCTAATAGATTATATTAAATTAATATAATCTAGAATAACTAAAGGAATATATTAATTAGCTGGGATTTATATATAGAATAAACGTAAGTATATTTAAGATTAAACTTCTATAACTTTTCAGTAATTAATTTTATAATTATCCTTAGATATTTCTAACCTTATCCCTCAATCTTCTTATTAAACTTATACTTAATTACTATAAACTCTAAAAACCTAATCTTATCAGTATTATAATAATATTATTACCTATATATTATAATCTTAACTTACTATTAATAGACTTACTTCTATTAGACTTAAAGCTAATTATAATATTTTAATTATTTCTATTTAGTAAATTAACCTTATAAAACTTACTTAAAAATATCTAGGAAAGAATATTATTATATCTACTAAATACTAAACTCTTTTTATTTCTTCTAGTTCTCAGGAAATATTCTCTAAAGGTAAATAATCTAATAAGCTTCTAGACTAGAAAATAAAGAATATTAAATTCTCTAGTAATAAAAAAGATAATACTATTAAACTTATATAATAACTTTGAAAAACTAATAGAGATATAACTAAAATATAGGAGATTATTAATAGTAATACTATAGAAGTTATCTAACTCTAGTAGAATCTCTATAATAACTTAGATTAGTAGTAACTCCTTACTTTTCAGTAGGAAATTAATATCTTTTATATTACTATTAATATTATCCAGACTCTAGTTAAGTTATATAAGAAACTTTAATTTAACTTATTTTTAATTTTTAACAAGATTCTTAAGTATCTTAAGGAATTTCTTACTTAAATTAGAATTTACTATTAGTTTTATAATTTCAGTTTTAAGAATAAAACTAAATAAGTTATTTATATTATTTTATTCTTTAAAGGAAGAATCTTTATATAATTTAGACCTTATCTTACTAACTTCCTTACTTATAAATAGAATAATCTTAAGTTAGAGATTCAGACTATCTTTATAAGCTATTATAACTTTAAAAATATTCTAATCTTACTATTCTAAAAATTAGATAAATAATAATAGAATAAATGAAACCTTATAGCTTTTAAATAGAAGGATATAATTATATACTATATAGCTAAATTCAGATATATTTATACTAAACTTAACTATACTAATAATATTAAGATCTTTATATTCTATTAAAAACTAAAGGAAGATATTAAAGATAAACTTATTAAGTAAGATAAATTTAGTAATTTTATTATATATATAAAACTTACTATTAAGATTGATAACTAACTCTTTAAGTATCACTATAAGAAAAGTAAATAGTAATAACCTTAATAACCTGATAGTAAATATAAGTATAAAGAACTACTATATAACCACTAAAACTAATATAATAATTAAGAAACTAGATAATAATTTACCTTATAAATAAATATATCTTATAACTACTATAATAGGTTTATAGATCTTACTACTAAAGTTACTACTAAAGATAATAAATAACGAGACTTTAAATACTATAATTATAATAAACTAGAATATATAGCTAAAAACTACTACTTACTTAAGTATCAGTAATAAGGATAATAATTTCAGCTAGTATCTAAACGAACCTAATAAATTAATATTACTAAGAAGGAAATACTTTATACTTCTCTAACCTAAATAGCTTATTTTAATAGTATTTATATTATACATTAAGGATCTAAAAATAATATAGAATAATATCCTAAAAACCCTTCTAGATAATTAGGATACTATACTAAGAAGATACTAATAATAACTAATATTAAGAAAGAAAACAACTTTATACTAGTCTCAGAGCGAGACTGGACGCAAGAAACCAAAATAGTAATCTTACAGTTATAGGTAGCTGAGAGAGAACTTCACTACAGAATTAGTTAAGTACCTAATAAATAACTTCTATAGAGAACTTAGTATTAAATTCAGTAAAAAACTAACACTAAAGGAAACCTACCTCTTACTTAAACTCTCATATAACCACTGAAAATAAGTAATAAAATACTAATAAAAACCCTCACTATAGTTAAATACTATAAACTAGAACGTAAGATTAAGAAATAACTTAATAACTTCTACCAGTAAGAATATATTAAAGTTAGTCTAGGAATTTATATTAACCTAAATAACTTATTTAACTTAATTAACAATAACACTAAGTTAGACGATAATACTATCTAAAACTTAGAACACTCTATTTTATAGTAATTATATAGTAATAAAAATAAGTAACTTAGAATTAAGAGTATTCACTTAACTTAAAATAAGTAATTCGTTATATTCTATAGAGTTCTAGATAACTAGACTCTAAACTATCCTAAAATAACCCTCTATAATATAGACTACAAACTTCTATAAATTAGTAACCTAACTTACTAAACTATCTTTTCGGTATATTATATATAAGATAATTATATACTACACCTTAGTAATAAATTTAATAGATAATTCTTCCCACAATAACTTAAGAGTAATCTAATTCTAAATATATATCTTAATATAAATCTACTATTTTGGGAACTTCAGTATTTTAATAAAAACCACTTTATAATATTCACACCCAGTAAAGACTACCCTATAGTATATATAAATAATATTATTAGTAAATAGACAGACTATAAATTAGACTACTATATAATCTATTATATTAATAAAGTAAGAGAATAATATTATTAATATCATAAACCTTAAAAATAAGAAAAGGATACTAAAAATAAACCCACACTATTAATATTAAAATATAGAAAATTAATATTCAGTAAGATATTTTTAGAAAGAAAGATTATAAGTTACTATTATAAAGATAGAATAATATTAGAATAGAGATACTATAAATAATTAAAAAACTAAATTCACCTACTAAATAAAAATAGAAAAAAGTATTTCAGATAAAATCCTTATATCTAGTAACAGTAGAATATAATAATAAATACTTTCACTTTAATATTACAGTAAACAGATATAGAATATAAATTCTAATCGATTATAATACTTAAGGAAACTTTATATTACTATAAGTAATAAATAAACGATAGATTCTATAGATAATAGAAACTAAACTATACTAACTGTATACTGTTAAAAAAGAGAGTATTAAGTATAGTGGAGGTATTATTAACTTAGAGACTATATACCTCCCTTTAAATTACTATAGCTAGAAGGAAGACTATATCTTCAATATAATAGAGATAGATAATTAAGAGATTATCTTAGAAATCCTATAGTTATAAAAAAATAACCTACAGATAGATTAGAAAACTAACTATCTCTAATAGAAGAATTTAGTCTCTAAGAATTCTCCAGATAATGAAATTCTATATAAATTAGATATAACTCTAAGAGCATAAAAATTTATTACTTACTTTAAGATTAAAAATATAGTAGCCTGGACGTTAAATATTATAGAAGTAGTAAAAGTTAATAATAATATAGATTAACTTTAGATTATCCCTAATAAATACTAAATTTATAAATAACTTTTTACAGAGAAACCTAAAATTAGATAACTAAAGTATATAAATTATAATTATAAGATCCTTTTAAAGGAGGAGAAGGAATCTAAATTCGGTAAAATCTACAGACTTAATTAAATAGAAATAGAAATACTTTATAAATATGATAATAAATATCTTAAGAAAAATTATATTAAATATTTAATATTACTAGCAGGAAGTCTAATTCTATTTATATCTAAGAAAAATAGTAAGCTATAATTTTATATTAATTATTAATAACTTAATAAGATAATTATTAAGAATTAATACTTATTATTTTTTATTTTAAAACTATAAAACTCACTTTATAAAGCTAATTAGTTTATAGTTCTTAACTTTAAAGGAACTCATAATCTTATCTAAATCAAAAAAGGTAAAAAATAGAAAACTACTTTTAGAATAAGAAAAAGATTTTATAAATACTTTATAATATTTTTTAGACTTCCTAATACACTCATAATACTTTAATCTATAATTAATTATATACTATATAAATACTAAAATATCTTTTATATAATAAATCTTAACGATATTCTTATCTACTTAAGAATACTTAAAAAATATAATAAATATAATTATAAAATATTCTAAAAGCTTTAGTAAACTAAACTACTAATTAAATTAGAGAAAAATAAATTTTATATATAATAAATAGAATATTTAGAGTTTATTATTGTACTAAATATAATTAAAATATTAACTAAAAAGATCCAGATAGTTAAGAACTAACCTAGACTGATAAATATTAAGAAAATCTTAATTTTCTTCAGATTTACTAATTTTTACTAAAGATTCCTTAAGAATTATATAAAGAAAATAATCTTACTTACTAAATTTATATAAAAAGACACTAAGTTTAATTAAACTAATAGATAAGAAGAAATATTTTAGGATATTAAGAATTAGATTATCTTAGAATCTATTCTTATAATTCCAGATCCTAATAAACTATTTAAAGTTAAAACTAACATTTTAAATTATATAATAGGAGGATAATTAAGATAATAAGATATAAAAAGAATATTATATCCTTATACTTTCTATTTATATAAACTTAGTAGATTAAAACTTAACTATTAGATCTATAATAAAGAACTTATAGCTATTATTAAAGTATTTTAAGAATAGAAATTATAACTTTTAGGAATGAAATATAAAGTTTAGATTTATACTAACTATAAGAATCTTATATACTTTATAATATCTAAAAAACCTTAATAAATAATAGATTAAATACTCAGAATTTCTCTTAGAATTTAACTTTTATATTATCTACTATAAAGAAATAGAAAATAGAAAAGCTAATATATTTAGTTACAAACTAGATTATAATATCCTAATACTAAAAGAAATATAAGTTATCCTAAAAATAGATATAGATAGAAACCTTATACTTATATAGAAGCTACTTTTAATTACCAGACGAATTAATATTAATATAACTAGAAGAATAATATATAAGATAATTAGAAATATTCATAATATATTAATATATAGATATTAAGAAGTTACTATGATATTTAAAAAGATTTAATAATATTATAATAAAGAAATTATAAAATAAAATATAATTAATATAATTAAGAAGTATAAAACTTACCTTAAAAGTAAATCCAGTTAATATAAACTTTATAGTAAATTATAACTCTTGCTAATACCTTAAAAACCCTAAGAATTAATCTCTTTAGACTTTATTATTAAGCTACTAAAATTATAAAAATTACTTACTAGAGTATATTATAATAGTATTCTTATTATAATAGAATAACTTACTAAATATATTTATTTTATCTCCTATAAGGAATTAAATATAGTAGAGAACTTTATATATATCTTCCTTAGAACTATTATTAGTTAATATAAATTACCCTAGGAAATTATATCTAATAGAGATAAACTCTTTATATCTAAATTTTAGAAATCTCTAATTTTATAATTTAGAGTAAAATACTATCTATCTACTATTTTCCACGTATAAACTAATAGATAGACTGAATATATTAACTAGATCCTTAAAATCTACCTTAGATATTATATTAACTACCAGTAAGATAATTAGGTTACTTTACTACTAATAGCTTAATTCACCTATAATAATATTATAGGAGAAAATACTAAAGAATCACTTTTCTACCTTAATTACAGATTTAACCTTACTATATATAGAGAATCTTAATAGAGAGAATAAATAGTAAAAATAATAGTCAATATTTTAAAAATTTATAAACTCTAAAATAAACTACTAAAAGAACTTAAGTTTATTAAATAATAAATATATAAATATACTAATATTTTAAGAATTAAAAAATTAATCTTTAAGGAAGGAGATAATATCTATCTTACTAGATGAAATATTAGGACTAAATAACTAAATGATAAATTAGACTTTAAGAAACTCAGACTATTTAAAATTATTTATAAAATCTTAAATATTAACTATAAACTGTTACTACTAAACACTATAAAATATTATCCAGCTTTTTATAATTTATTTTTTATATTAATACTAAAAAGATCCTATATAAAAGATTATATTGAAATTAATTTAGAATAAAAATATAAAATAAGATAAATTATTAATTATATCAATTAATAAAATAAAATAGAAATATAATATCGTATTAAATAGAAAGAATATAGTTATATAGAAAATATATAGAAACTAGTATCTAGCGTCAGACACCTCAAAAAACCTTAAGAATACTGGAAATAATAAGTATATAAATAAACTATAATACCTATAATTTAGGTTAATAGACTAGTTTATATTCAATACTCTTAACCTAAGTATCAACTAGATAAAAAACCTTAAAGAGATAAAATATTTCTATATTTAGAAATACTATACTCTAAAGAATAAGAAATTCTAAACTAGCTATTAATATCTCTAGAAGTATTATTCATAATAAGAAATAATAAATTAAAGCTTATCCTAAATAGAAACTAATTAGCCTTATTAAATACTCCCTATATAAATAAATCCTGAAATTTATATAACTTCTATATTTCTAAAGATAACTTCTCTACTTCCTACTTATCTATTAACTATATTCCCTAGTAAATTAAATTAGAATTATACTTTTTTAGAAACTTCTTTTACTTTTAAAAATAAGTTAAATAACTTAGAGTACTTACTAACTATATCTATAAAACCTTAAGAGCCTCCTTAGTCTCTTATTCTTCTTATTTTACTTTCTTTTACTCCTTAAAACAATAATTTACTAAGAAGATAAAGTTAATAATATATATACAGAAAAAAGAACTATTTAGTACTCATAAATATTAACTATATTATTATTATTATAACCTATTAGACTCTACGTAATATACTTACTATACTATTTCGAATTAGTAAGATCTATTTTACATATATAATTATATTAGAAATTAGGAGAAAATAGTATTATATTATAACTTCAGTAATTAATAAGAAAACCTAATACTTAATAGCTTTATTTAATTTAAACCTAATAACTTTCACAGGAATTAGGTTTTTAAATATAACTTAATATAATATTAGTAGCAGAAAAAGATAGACGAATATAAAACAGCTAGCAACCCTATCTGGAAGCTACTATATACTTATATTAGTCTTAAAGATAAAACTTTCAGAGGGGAAACTTAATATTATAACCTATTAAAATTATAGAACTAAAAAGTATCCTGCAGGATACCTAGTAGCTACAGGATCTTTATATATAGAAGAATATAGAAATAATAGAAACTCCACTCAGTATAGAAAAACTATAATATAAATTATATAATAATAAGATAAGGATTATTTAGGATCAATATAATTCAGTATAAGTTAGAGGCTAATAGATTATATTAGATTAATATAATCCAGAATAACTAAAAAAATATACTTACTAGCTAAAACTTATATATAGAATAAGCTTAAATATACTTAAGATCAGACTTTTATAGCTTTTTAGTAATTAACTTTATAATTATCCTCAGATACGTCTAACCTTATCCCTCAATCTTCTTATTAGACTTACACCTAATCACTATAAGCTCTAAAAACCTAATCTCATTAGTATTACGATAGTATTATTACCTGCGTATTATAGCCTCAACTTACTACTAATAGACTTACCTCTACTAGACCTAAAGCTAGCTGTAATAGCTGAGATTAATATACTATTTAAGAGGGAAAATTCTCTAAATATATATCAGCTTAGTAAAAAAGATCTTAAATACCTTCTTTCTTATCTTATCTTAGTTATTAGTAATAATACTTCTGAATATTATATTATACTAATTAGTGAGGTAAACCTATTAACTCTCATTATTTTCAAAATAACTCTTAATATAGTAAGTTATATTACAAAATATTAGGAGATTAAAAAAATTACTAAAGTAGTTAAAATAGTATTTGAGAATCTGGTTTTTTAGTATAATTAAAAAAACTCTAGCTTATATATGGTTCGATATATCTAACTTTAGATAATAATTTCTAAAGATATAGATTTTTAATTGAAATATATTATAGAAGGTTCTTCTATATTTTATCTTAAAGTTATATATTTTCGTAAAATTAGTTATATTCTTAGTTCTTAATATATCAACAGAGAGAAGTCCAGTCTCCTAATAATTATTTATAAAGTTAATATATAGGGGAGATACTACAGAAAATAGAGTAGGAAGTTTATACTATTAATCTTAATTATAAGAAGGTTGTTATTTTTATTAATCTCGAAACTCTTATTATTTAAATTATCCTTATTATTAAGATATTATATCTATTACTAATAATAATAGATTAACTACAGATCTCTCTACTTATTAAGATACTTTTTGAGACTGATTCCTTAAAGTAGCTAGAAAAATATTAAGTTTTATAAGGTCTCGATAGATTACTTTTTATTATTACTTCTAAATTATAAGATATATCTACTAGGTAAAAATAATATTATTAAGGAAGTCTGGTTAGTTATTAATAAGTATCTTAAAGTTCTGTAATTTTATAACTATTTCTTAGATTTCTTCCTCAGTCTATAAGATAAACTTATCTTACTTTACTAAGTTTATAAAAATCTGGTAGATCTATTTACTTTTTATATTAACCTTAATACTATAGATAAAGAGAATATTCTATAAATATTAAGATACTTATTTATCTGTAATAGCCTATATATTCTCTAGCTAATTCCTAAAGTTATCTTTCAAGAAATTCAGGAAATTTCTACTAAAAAGGTAATTATATATATATATTACTATAATCTATACTATTTAGTTATTAATCTAGTTAAGGTTATACTTTATAATAGGATTAAAAGCTTTCTACTTACTGAAGATCTTACTACTAAGAAGAAACTTTAGTTTTATTAGTATCCTTACTCCTAAAGAAATTATATTACTTATTATACTGAGGTTTTTAAAAAATCTTCTAAGATATTCTATTAGTTTAGATATTTTACTAATTATTCCCTAATTATAGGAAAATTATAAAGAGATATAAATTAAAAGAGGGAAGATAGAGAGAGATAGAAGATTCTATTTTTGCTATTTACTAATTCTATTTATTAGTATTATATAGGTAAAATTTAATCTCAAGAAAGAAGAATATCTATTAGTTAAGTAAGGAAAGAGAGGAAAGAGAGTAGAAAAATAGAAAGAAGAAAAAGAAAGATATAAGGAGATTTAGAGAGACCAAGAATACTATAAATTCCTTTACTATAGAAGTCTAGTAAATCTTATAATAAAGATATTTAATGAATATACTTATATAAGATACTTTTAGTATCTCTTCTATGAATTAATCTTAAATATAAATAGGTATCTAGCTACTAGAATTAAAATATATTAATATAATTATTAAAAAGATATTACCTTACCTTAAGTTAGGTAAGAGGTTATTATTAAAAATATCTAAATAGATTAAGAGATTAATAGCTTTACTTTAAGTTAAACCTAATAATCTTCTATTACTATTTCTACCTAAATAAACCTTACTAATCTATAGTAAGTAGTAATAGTAAAGTTAACTACTAATTAGTATTAGTTTCATTAGGGGAAAGTATATTATATATATTATTATATATAGTATACTAATAGGGTTAAAGATGTTAATATTTATAATATATAACCTATAGGCTATATATAGACTAGATCTAGATACTCTAGGTAATTAGTTACTAATTACCTAGTGGGTGGTAATAACTAGTAGCTAGTTATCACTAGTAGCTAGTCTCCGCCACTAAACCGCGCCATATAGTTAGTACGCCATAGGGCCCTAATAGCCCTATAGCTATTACGCTACCGACAATATAGTTATTAATATAAAAGAAAAAAAATATATTCTTTAAGTTAGTAATATAGCTCTTTTACAGTAAACTTAAAACTAAAATATTTAAAACTTATCTCTAGATAATACTACTAAAAGAGAGGAGATTTTTAAAAACTATAAAGTATTTTATTTAGATAGTAGATTTTTCCAAACTTTTAATAACTAGATAATATCTCTATATAGACTACCTTATTAAATATTATTTAGATAAAAATATTAACTATATTATACTGAAGTAGCTTAAGATTAAAGTAGTTAGTAATTACTATGAAAATTTAAAAAGATATACTTATTAAAGTAACTATATAGATTTTACAGTTATCTTATAGTTATTAGTCTTTATAAATAATAAGCTGAATCTAAATTTTAAGGAGGTATTTATACTTATTAAACTTATAGATATAAACTCAGTAGTAACTTAGAACTTTCAAGCTCCTCACGAGAGTCTTACTAACTTCACTTCGGGAGCGTAATTTAATATAACTTCTAAGATAAGCTTTTTCAGTTACTCCTATAGTTTAAGTATATAGATAAGTAAGTACTACTAAGTAAGATATAGATAATAGTAATAACTTCTACTATAGGATTTCTAGAGTGAAAACTTCTACTTTCCTATATCTTAAATACTCTCTACTATCTCATTTACCTTATAGCTAAAATTTATCTTTCAGACTTATAATAACGTTTTAGAGTTTTCTTAAGGTTTAATCCTTAGGAACCTCCTCTAGTTAATAATTTATATAATCTTATAGCTATAGACAGAAGTATCTAGAAGTATCTTAAAATAACTAAAAAGTATTAGCTAAAAAGGTAGCTTTAAATAAAAACCTCCCAGCTACTTTAGTATAGTATTTTATCTATTTCTTACACTTAACTCTCTCTAGAGGTATCTGATCTTCTTACCTTCCTATAGTCTTATCTATATAAATAAGATTATAGAAGAATATAGTAGGTAACTCTAAAGGGGTTAATAATATAAACTTCGCAGTTTTATATAAAGCCTCAGAGAGCTTAGAGCTAGCTATAATATAGATATAAAACCTTAAGCTTTTATAGCTACCTTCTATATCTTCAGTATGGATAATTTTATTAAGCTTTTTACTTAAGCTTAAGTAAGTACTTAAGCTAGCCTTATATAGTTTTACTATAGCTAATTACATTTATAACTAATAAGAAACTTTATTAAGATTAGACTTCTTAAACTTATCTTATAGAGAGGCTAAATTACTATTAAAAGATATTATCTTATTAAACGAGATATTATAAATTATAATAATCTTATTTTATAAACGTTTCAACACTTAAAATTAGTTAGTAAAAATATAGCTAACTAAAAAACTAATAAAAATATATTCCTTAAGGTAAAAAAAGTAGTTATACTTAAGTTTTATATCTATAGTAAGAATAAAATACTTATAGCTATATATGTAAAGGTAGGTTAAGTTTAGCTTTACAGTATTATTCTTTCAAGTAACCTTATAAAACTTCTAGTATAATATTCGCTAGTCTAAAAAGCTTATTAGTATATAGTTATAAAGAAATACTACTACTTATAAAGTTTCACGCTAGAGATTATAAGGTAATTTACTTTCTTTCCTTATAATCCTTACGTAAGCTTTAATAATAGCTTTAATATACTCTACTCTACTATTTTAATTTTATATATATAGCGTGGATAGCTTAAGGTGAATACCTTAAGCAGTTAGAGTAGCTTTCAGCCTCTTATACCTAGAGACCTTATTATTACACTTAAACACCTTAATATTAATATTATACTGACGCTTAAGAAGTAAGATAAAGTTATTAAATACTATAGTTATAATAACTTCACTATAGTCTATAAGATAGAAATCCTATAAGTAGTTAGTAACTCTATCTATAAATATTAAGAAAAAGGTATAGCTGCTATAGTTTTAGTAATAAGAGTGAAAGTTAAATATAATATATTCTCTAGAGGTAGTATATAAAGTACTCTCATACTCTATATAGTAAATAATCTATTTTACCTTACTAACACTATAAGCCTCGCACGCCCCCTAAATAGGTTAGTACTTATTACACTTTAAATAACTATTAGTAATATAAATACTATATATAGCTGAGATAAGGTAGTTAAGAGGCTTTCTCCTAGAGTATTCTAGCTGCTAATACTAAAGCTATTTATTATTTTTCAGGAGTTTTTAAATAGTCTCTATAGTATATCTCTAGTAACAATAGTATCTAAGAGAGAGCTTATATTATACTAACTATACTATTAGAATATTTAACCTCTTATGAAATATATAGTATTTAAGGATTTATTAACTATATTAAATATTAATAGCTGTAATTTCTAAGTAGTTACTCCTCTATAGTTAAGAGAAGTAATTTAGCTAAGTATTCTATTAGTAATCTTACTTTTATAACTACTAAAAGGAGATAAAGTTTATAGCCAGAAAGATATAAAGAGTAATATTATAGAGATATAGCTTAGCCTCCTTACTTTCTGAGGTTATAATATAGATTTTAGTATCTCTTTAGCTTTTAATAAGTACTAGCTTAATATTATACTAAATATAATCTCTAGAGAGAGCTTCTTAGAAGGTTATAAAATGTTTAATATCTTGAAAGATATAAACTAAAATATCTGAATTAAAGATAAATAAGTCTTAGAGAGAGTACTACTAAGGTCCCTCTATATAGTAAGCTTACTATATAGTAGTATAGCTATTTTAGCTGGAAGGCTAGCTATATAATTACTATTATCTGAAGTTTTAGATCTTTTTTAAAAGATCTAGATCTAAGGTTATTTATTATTTAATTCTCTCCTTAATTATAATGTTAAGTATCTAACTCTTATATATAAGTAATAAATATATATAATAATAACGTGAGAGTAAGTAGTATTTACCGCACTTAAGAGGGTATAGAAGTTTATCTAAGTTATTAAAGTGTTTCTTACTACCTTAAGAGTTTAAGCTACTATCTGTAGCCTCCAAGGTAATATTAAATATTCTATAGCTAATTTTACCTTAATAGAGAGCTTCAGGAAACTATTATATAGTCTTTATAATAACTAAGATAATTTTATCTAGTAATATTATATCTAATTAACTATAGACTATTAGTATATAGCTTTAGGTATATAATTTAATTAGTAAGTAGACTAAGGAGAATATAAAGTTATTAATCTAAAATATCTCTATAATAGAGAGAGTATAGCTAACTATTTAAGCTTTATATATGGTATTTTTATTACAACCTAACAGGATTAAGGCTAAGTTATAAAGTATCTGGCAGCTACAGAGTATTTTATATATATAAAGGGAAGAATATAATAAGGAACCTACTAGACTATAGAGAAACTATAGTATAGATTATATAATAATAAGAGATAAGTAATTACTCGGCAGAATAAGTAATTAATCAGTAGATTCTTAAAGTAATTAGTAGAGCTAAGTAATTACTAACCTATAAGTAGTAATTACTTCTTACTTTTAGATTAGTAAAAAATAATATAATATTAATAGGAATAGTAAAACCTATAATATTATAAACTTATATATAGAATAAGTTTAAATCTGCTTAAGGTTAGACTTCTATAGCTTTTTAGTAATTAACTTTATAATTATCCTTAGATACTCCTAACTTTATCCCTCAATCCTTTTATTAGATTTATATCTCATGACTATAAACTCTAAAAACCTAATCTTATTAATATCATAATAATATTATTACCTATATATTATAATCTTAACTTACTACTAATAAACTTGGTTCTACTAAACCTAAAGTTAGCTATAATATTTTAATTACTTCTATTTAGTAAGTTAACTTTATAATATCTGTTTAATAGTATCTAGGAAAGTATATTACTATATATACCAAATATTAAACTTTTTTTACTTCTTTTAGTTCTTAAGAAATATTTCTTAAAGGTAAATAATTTATTAAGCTTCTAGACTAAGAAATAAAAGATATTAAACCCTCTAGTAATAAAGAGGATAATATTACTAAACTAATATAACAGCTCTAAAAACTAATAGAAATATAACTAAAATATAGAAGATTATTAATAGTAATACTGTAGAAGTTACCTAACTTTAATAGAATCTCTATAATAATCTAGATTAGTAGTAACTTCTCACCTTTTAGTAGAAAGTTAATATCCGTTAGATTACTATTAATAGTATCTAGATTCTAGTTAAGTTACATAAGAAACTTTAACTTAACTTACTATAGGTTTTTAATAGACTTTCTAGATATTTTAAGGAATTCCTTACTTAAATTTAAACTTATTATTAGTTTTAAAATCTTAGTTTTAAGAATAAAACTAAATAAGTTATTTATACTACCTTATTTCTTAAGACAGAAACCTTTATATAATTTAAACTTTATCTTACTAACTTCCTTACTTATAAATAAAATAAACTTAAGTTAGAGATTTAGATTATTTTTATGAACTATTATAATTTTGAAAATACTTTAATCTTACTATTCTAAAAACTAAAAAAGTAACAATAATATAAATAAGATCTAGTAGCTTTTAAATAGAAAGATATAGCTATATATTATATAGCTAAACTCAGATATATTTATACTAAACTTAACTATACTAATAATACTAAGATTTTTATATTCTACTAAAAGCTAAAAGAGAATATGAAAGATAAATCTATTAAATAAGATAAACTTAGTAATTTTATTATATATATAGAACTTACTATTAAGATTGATAACTAACTCTTTAAGTATTACTATAAAAAAGGTAAATAGTAATAACCTTAATAAATTAATAGTAGATATAAATACTTAAGACTATTATATAACTACTAGAATTAATATAATAATTAGGAAGCTAGATAATTATTTACTCTATAAATAAGTATATCTTATAACTACTATAGTAAACCTATAAACCTCATTACTAAAGCTGCCACTAAAAATAATAAATAATAAGATTTTAAATACTATAATTATAATAAGTTACAATATATAGCTAAGAACTGCTACTTATCTAAATATCAGTAATATAGATAATAGTTTTAGTTAGTATTTAAATAAACCTAATAAGTTAATATTACTAAGAATGAAATACTCTATATCTCTCTAATCTAGATAGTCTATTTTAATATCAATTATATTATATATTAAGGATCTAAAGATAATATAGCATAATATCCTCAAAAACTTCCTAAATAATTAAAATACTATACTAAGAAAATACTAATAGTACCTACTATTAAGAAGGAAAAAAACTTTATACTAATTCCTAAGTGAAACTAGATCTAAGAAAATAAAGTAGTAATCCTATAGTTATAGGTAGCTAAGAGAGAACTTTACTATAAGATTAGTTAAACACCTAATAGATAGTTTCTATAGAGAATTTAGTATTAAATTTAGCAGAGAATTAATACTATAGGAAATTTACTTCTTACTTAAGCTCTCATATAACTACTCAAAGTAAGTAATAAGATACTAATAGAAACTTTAACTATAGTTAAATACTATAAACTAGAATATAAAATCAAGAAATAACTTAATAACCCCTATCAGTAAGAATATATCAAAATTAACCTAGGAATCTATATTAATCTAGAAAACCTATTTAAATCAATTAATAATAATACTAAGCTAGATAATAATACTATCGAAAACCTAGAATCCTCTATTTTATAGTAACTATATAATAATAAAAGTAAATAATTTAAGATTAAGAGTATTCACCTAACTTAAAATAAGTAATTTATTATACTCTATAAAGTTCTAAGTAATTAGACTCTAAACTACTTTAAGAGGATCCTCTATAATATAGACTATAAACTTCTATAGATTAATCACCCAGCTTACTAAACTATCTTTTAGATATATTATATATAAGATAATTATATATTATACTTTAGTAATAAATTCGATAGATAATTCTTCCTAAACTAATTTAAGGATAATCTAATTCTAAATATATATTTTAATATAAATCTACTATTTTAGAAACTTTAGTATTTTAATAAAAACTACTTTATAATATTTATATCTAGTGAAAACTACTCTATAATATATATAAATAATATTATTAGTAAATAGATAGATTATAAATTAGACTACTATATAATCTACTATATTAATAAAGTAAGAGAATAAAATTATTAATATAACAAACTTTGGAAATAAGAAAAAGATACTAAAAATAAATCTACACTACTAATATTAAAGTATTAAGAATTAATATTCAGTAAGATACTTTAAGAAAGAAGGATTATAACTCACTATTATAAAAGTAAAATAATATTAGAATAGAGATATTATAAGTAATTAAAAATTAGACTTACTTACTAAATAAGAATAAAGAAAGATATTTCAGATAAAATCCTTATATTTAGTAATAGTAGAATATAATAATAAATATCTTTATCTTAATATTATAGTAAATAGATATAAGATATAAATCCTAATTAATTATAATACTTAAGGAAACTTTATATTACTATAAGTAGTAAATAAATAATAAGTTCTATAGATAATAAAAACTAAACTATACTAACTATATACTATAATAGGAGAAAGTATTAAGTATAATAAAGATATTATTAATTTAGAAACTATATACCTCCCTTTAAATTACTATAGCTAGAAGAAAGACTATATCTTTAATATAATAGAAATAGATAATTAAGATATTATCTTAGGAATCTTATAATTATAAAAGAATAACTTATAGATAAATTAGAAAACTAACTATCTCTAATAGAATAATTTAGTCTCTAAAAACTCTCTAGATAATAAAATCCTATATAAATAAGATATAACTCTAAAAATATAAAGATTTATCACCTACCTTAAGATTAAAGATATAGTAGCTTAGATATTTAATATTATAGAAATAGTAAGAATTAATAATAATATAGATTAACTTTAGATTATTCCTAATAAGTACCAGATTAATAAATAACTTTTCGCAGAAAAACTTAAAAATAAACTACTAAAATATA
>MASP02000172.1:163317-205448 GCA_001693025.2 Colletotrichum lindemuthianum | reverse complement strand
TCAACAGGGGGGTCCCGATCCAAATTTCAGCAGGGGGGTCTACTGATTTTTAGGCACAGGAACAGTACCTAACACTATATCTAAGTAAAGTATAACTAGTACCAGAATTTAGTATATACTGCGTTAGGATCTATTTTACTAATATCTTATATAACTTAACACTTAACACTTAAAAATATTTTATATATAAATAAAGATACTCTCCTGATACTATATATATATATATAATATATCTTTTATCTATATAGTATCCTATTTTAACTACTATAGGATTATATTATAATTTTAATTATTTACTATCTTATTTCTAATTTAAAATAGATTTTTTTTCTACTTCTATTAATTTTACTTCCCTTCCTACTACTTTCTAGTATAATTCTTTTTTTAAATTTAATTTAAATATTTTTAATAATTCTAATTCTGGTTTAAATTTTGATATTACTAAATTTTTCTCTTTTCTATTTAAGTTATCTAAATAATTTATTTAGAGAGATCTTCAGTTTAACTTAATTTAGTAATTAACCTAACTTATATATAAATAGCTTAATATTCTATATTATCTTTATAATTACTTAATATTAATTAAGTATAAAACTAAATAAAAAAATAAAAATATTTACTATATAAACTTATTAAAAGTAAGTTAGAACTTAATATTTTTATAATATATACTAAATAGAAAGAAGATTTTATTTATATTTAGAATATTCTTATTTCTAGTAGAGATTAATATAAAATTATAATATTATTTCTTCAGGATTATATCTCCCTACTAGTATATCCTACTATTAAGAGAGATAATATTCTATATTATATTCTATATAATATTCAGGATCCTAATTTTAATAATACTAAAATCTAGAAGTTTATTCTTAATATAATATAAATAATTTAGTTTTTAATATATAATACATTAAAATTTCAGAAGAAATAATATATACTTTTAGAGTATATTATATATATATTTAATTTATAGAGGAGAGATATTTATTTTATCATAAGCTAAATAAAAATTTAAACTAAATATAATATTAAGCTTACTAATATAGTAGTATCTAATATTATAAGTTTATATATTCCTTAGTTATAATTCTAAATATATTATAAGATAAAAGTAACTTTAAGGTTATAATATAAAAACTTAAGAGAATTACTAAACTATAAGAAATATCTAAATTTATTATAGAGAAACTAATTTAGTATATTTAAGAGTAAGTTAATCTTTATTATATATAATAATAATATTATAATGATACTAAGTATATATATAGCTACTTTATAGTATTTACCTCTAAATAGAATTATCTCCCTAGAGATTTATATTTCTATAAAGAGGGAAACTTCTAAATATATTAAATTTAATTAATTAGGATCTTCTAAAGGAATAAAGTAAACTTAGTATATATATAGTATATTTTATCTTTCAACTATATATAGATATAGTATATCAGCTACTTAAAACTAAGCTCTTTTAAACTATAATATTATATATATATTATTCCTATTAGCTAAACTTAAGTTAATATTAAATACTTAAGAAAGCTAGTTAAATTAAATACCTAACAGTAAGAGATACTCTATTATTTATATATTAGATATAGTGAAGTAATAAGGTGAATATATAGTAAATATAGCTTTAGTATATATTTAGTCTATACTAAGTTTACTTTAAGTTTTACATACCCCTGGGGAATAAGTAAGATTAAGATATATCCTTATAGGATTAAGCTTAACTTCTATATACTTCTTAATCTAGCTAAATTCTCTTTTATCTTTTTTTTACTTTAAGGTTTATATTTATATATTCTATTACCTCCTATATAATTATTAATAAAATTTATATAGTAGCTTATCTTTAGTCTAACTAATAAACTAAATATTATTTATATTTCTATATATATAAAACTGATTTTCTATATATACTAACTATATACTAAATATAGATTTAGGTAAACTTCTTTTTTATTTTAAGATATATTAATTATATTAACAGTTTAAAATAAACTCCCTCTAAGCTATCTATAATTTTCTATATAATAAGGATAAAATAGTAATATTATTTTGATATATATATTTATTTTAGTATCCTACTGGATATATATTTATAGGTATATAATCTATATAGATAATATCCTAATAATATATTTACTAAATATATATAGAGGTAGAGTGGAAATTTATTTTAGATTAAATTAAGCCTGAGAGTAATTAATAGATTTAAGAGATTTAGATTAAGTTTAATAGAAATTTCTTTATTATTTATATTACTAAGGTAAAGACTAAAATATTTATATAGATATAATATTTAGAGATGAATATATTATTTAAAATAGTAAAGAGGAATATTAATATATTTAAGATCTATAGCTACTTAAAGTATTCTCAGTATAAATATAATATATATTTAGTATATATAGAGTTTATATTAATAGTATATAAGTTTTCAATTCTATATTTATATCTAGATAGATATAAACTTAAAAGTAGAATATATTCTATTTTTTAAATATATTTTCACTTAGCTTAAAAATATCTTTTTAACTCTAATAAGATAGATTTATATATACTTATCTATAGAGAATATTATATATATAGTAACTACTAATATAAATATAAAATAAGTAGGAGGTAAATTCTATCTTAAACCTATCTTAATATATATAAAACTAATACTAACTTCAGGCTTTAGAAATTATTTATATAAGTAGGATCTATCTTAAAAGTAGGATAAATATCTTTAGTATTTTTTAATCTTTTATAAAGTATATATTTTATATAATTAGCAGAATAAGTTTCTAGATTATTTAGTAATATCTAGACTATATTTTCTCCGGGAGGTAATCTTAAATAATAACTATCTTACGTAGATATAGAGTATATATAAATTCTAGCCTGAAACTAAGTTATAATTTAGAAATAAGAAAAAAAGCTAGATTATAATAGTAATAATAAAATCTTAAAGTAAAATCCAGTCTTAATAGAAAATTTCTATAAGGAAGAATATTAATATTACTAAATTAAGTTATATAAAAGATAATTTTACAGTTAGCTAAATATAATTACTTCTTATTATAGTCCTTAGGTAGGAATATACTTAGTATATATATAGTCTAAACTAACCTCTTCCTAGAACTAAATAGATAATCTTTACTAATATTACTTAATATTCTAACTTAGTTAACCTTACCTAAAATATATACTAATAATATAATATATTATAATCTAAATAACTTAAATATAGCTTATATATAACTTAGAAATAATATTAGAAATATATAAATTACTATAAGAAGAATCTAGTAATTCCTTTTTACTTATTTAATCTCCTAAATATATTTTTACTAACTAAATAGAATTTTAATTTTATTAAAATACTAGACTCTCCTAATTATAATTCAGACTTAGTATATACTAACTATAGGCTAAGTTTAGTTATATTATCTTTTCTACTAAAATCTTATATAAGAAAGTATAATATTAGCTAGATTAACTTTCTTTAAGAAACTAAAATAGGAATTAAGAGATTAAAGTAAAAAGTTTAGAAATTAGAACTAAAATTATAGAAGTAGAAGTTATAAAACAAAATTATATAATTAGAGGAATAAATAGAAAGAAGTAGTAAAGATATAGTATCTCAGTAGAGTATATATTAGGTTTATTTAGATATAAATATATATATAGTATATATATAATATTTAGATAAGAAGTAAGTAAATTCTATTTTCTGAGGGGAAATAGTTTTTAGTATATATAATATATATATAAAACCTTACTTATATCTCTCAGTTTATTAAATTATAACTTTTATAATATAAACTTTATATATATTAAATTTATTTTATATATATTTAGATTCTAGATTTATCCTTAAGTTTTAATATCTTACTATAACTAAATATATACTATATTAGAGAGACTCTAGTGATTATATATATATTAAGTTTAAATATTTTAAGTATTCTAGTTATTATTATTAGAGATCTTCTAACTCTCTGGATATTTAGCTATAACTATATATATAGTTAGTATATATAAATATAGTATATTATATATATAAAGTTACTTGCTATTAATCTACTTAGATTAGTAAGTTTCTTTCTGAGGAGTTTCCTTAGGATCCTAATAGCTTAATATCTATTGAGTATATATAATTAATATATATT
The DNA here is from genome assembly GCA_001693025.2 of Colletotrichum lindemuthianum. NCBI lineage: Eukaryota > Fungi > Ascomycota > Sordariomycetes > Glomerellales > Glomerellaceae > Colletotrichum > Colletotrichum lindemuthianum. The sequence goes on along the minus strand of MASP02000172.1, from coordinate 201,285 downwards.
ATATATATAGAATCTATATTTAGCTTTAGTAGGAGTAGTAGTAGTAGTAGTAAAGTTACTATTAATATAGCTGTAACTAGTATTAGGAGAGTTAGGAATTTCTACCTGAAGGTATATAATAGTGGAATTATACTAAAGGATAATATTAACTATATATATATAGAAACTAGGTTAAACTTACTTTATATTTACTAAAGGTAATAATATCTCCCTTAATAATAACTTCCTTCTGTAAGATTATTAGTTATTATTATAGTTTCTATAGTTACTATATATATATATATAATCCAGCCTAGGTATATATCTGGATCTAATATAGGTAATATTATAGCTAAATTAATATTAAGTTTAATTAGAGGGGATTTTAAGGTTTCTAGATATCTATCCTAAGCTCTCTATTACTTTTAGATAATATAAATTAATTATACTAACTTGAGTATTTAAGGATAATAAAGAGAATATTAATAGGAATCTAGAAACTATTTAAAATCTTCTTATCTTTCAGTAGCTCTACTTAGTATATACTATAAGTTATATAAAATATTAGTTGGATTTTAGTAAATAGTAAGTAAATAGTAAGTAAATAATAAGTTAAGTATATAATATCCCTTAGTAGTATATATATATAATATTTATATAATAGAAGTGGATATTATAAGTAGTAGTAAACTGAGAGTTATTATAATTACTATAGTATTAGTATATATATATATAATATATCTAAAGTATATATATAATTACCTCTAGCTTATTATAGATATAGCTAATTATAAGGATATTAGGATTAGTTAGCTGGAGTTTATAATTAGTATATTATTAGTATATATATTAGTGAAATATATAAGAGGTTAAATATATATATAGACTTATAGATAAAGTTAGTATTATATTACTTCTTACTTTAAATATAAAGCTTTATAGTATTAGGTATCTATTAGGTATATATCTAAGCTATATAAGGGATATTTAGTTTTTACTTATAACTAGTTAGAATCTCCTTAGTAATAGTATTTAATTGGGAGAGTATAGTAGCTTAAAAGATTTAGTATATATAGAATATATATAGTAAGTATATAACTTACCAGTATTAGGATATTATTAGTAGATATAATATTAAAACTATAGAGTTTTAATATAGAGAATATATAAAATAGATATATACTCTATATAACTTTAGCTTACAGTTAGATTACTTTTATAAATTATATTATAGATAGTAATTAAGTTATTATTATTTATAATAATAAGGTAGCTATATAAAGTTAGTGTATACTAAGTTAGTATAATATAGAGGTAATATATATATTAAGATATTAATAGATAATAAAGTAATTATTAGATTAAGAGTAGTTAGTATTTTATAAGTATATATATAGTTTATATAGTATTAGAGGGATTATATAGTTATTAATAATATTAGTAATCTGAGAGAGAGAGATAGTTAGATTATTTACTAGATAGAGTTAATATATTATATATACTGAGGGTAGATATAATTTACCCTTACCCTCAGAACTAGGCGTATAAGGATACTAACTTTAGTTAGGATTAGTAATTAACCTTAAGGATATATATTAATATAGTATAGGCTAAATATATATATTACATAAATAAACTATAGAATATACTAAAAATTGAGTGGAAGTTAACAGTATTATTAATATTACTACTAATATAGGCTGAGACTGTAGCTATATTCTGAATATCCTTAGTATATATATAATTAATATTTCGTTAATATTAAGTTACTTATAATTTCATTCAGTTAGTATAGTATATATAGGAGGAGAAGTTTATTTTCAGTTCAGCTGGAAAAATCCTGCAGTAAAATATATACTGAGTATATGCTGTTACTGGTCTATACTTAGCCCTGATTTAGTTAGTGTAGTAGCGTACAGCCAGCATAAGTACAGTACAGCATATTAATTACGTAACTATTGACTTCTACTGTGTGGATATAAAACCCTCTTGGTTATGTGACTTAGTGGTCATTTTTGACCCCCCTGTCAACTTTGGGGACCCCCCTGTGAAGTGCAACCGCCCGGACTCGGACGCAGCGCCCCAGTCTCAAGAGCCCAAAAAATCTCGGAGCAAAAAGATCGATCGACCCGCACAGAAGAACAGGTCTCAAGACATTTCGGAGAATTTCACCGAGCGACACTTGATCTGACGAAGCATGACGCTGTGGGATGCTACAAACCGTTTACAAGATATGATCTTCCTGGTGTCCTTCAACTTCATTGTGCGGGAGCCGCGTCCTACCAGCAAGCCGAAAAATGTGACAACAATTAACCCCCCTACATTTACCTGGATGAGTGCGTCCAACTTTGATGGTGGACCTCTGTTGTGCTTTCTGGAGGTACCTCCGTCAATGCAACCATTGGTGACAAAGACAAGAGGGCATTGGCCATGGACATGGATTCCCAGATTGAGCTATCCAGGATCCCTCTCCTAGGCCTATAATGCAACCATACCAAGACGGGCCTTGTTCTGAATTCCCCCCAACCAAGTTGGGAGGTGCTCCAGGATGGAACGAATCCCAACGCAGCAATGGTATGCAGTCAACAGAGGGCTGAACGCGAATATCAGGCTTGGCAAGGTTTGACGGCAAATTCTGAGAGTTCATGTTTGTTGCCATTCAATGCCACGGTTAGTCGTTCGATAACGGTTGGTGAATCTTTCGGAGCCTGACAAAACCCAGATGCAGTTTTCAGAGAATGACATCATTCCACCAGCTGCGACGTGGCTCATGTGTATGGGTCTTTACTGTTCTCAGCTGTGCTAGAGCCTCCTAGAACATCGGCTCCCAATATCCTGAGCTAGGTCGACCTCAGTAAGAACAAAGTTGCTACGTCCGAATTTAGCGCGCGCAAAACTGTTTCAAAGGCACCTCGCCCTCGCAAAAGCCAGTTCGTTTTCTTACTTCGGATCGGATCTGCGGGCTGCCGTGGCTCCGCGACGCATTGGACATGGCTAAGTGCCCAGTCGTTGAGCATACCAACATCGCCTGGTCAGTCCTGTAAAGTAGGATCAGTGCAAACCGACGCCGAAAAATAACAGAAGGCAAAATCGTCTCCCACTATCAACGCCATCTCCCCCTTGGCAGACAAGCTCAACGCTAACAAACGAACCCTGTCAGCTTCTCCTGCCATTGCAGGGCAGCGCGTTCGGAACCCACAGCCCCGAAACAAAGACTGGCATTGATTGGCGGGGCCAGATGTTCATCCGGGAAGTGCGGAAAACTATTGATCTTTTCATGTTTGGGATGAACTTCGGGACCTCGCGGGAAGTATTGCCGCGCGCAGGGACCCCATGCCTATCAGAGATCTTGCGGCTGCATCTCCATGGATCAGCACCTCAAATGACTGTTCCTGCAAACGCCCAACAGCTGCGGACAGACCACGCAATCGCTCCTTATCCTTCGAGCAGGCAGCAAGTCTGCTTACGGTACAGGGGAGGTCTCGGATGGTTGAGGTGGCATCTCGTCGTCGCAGGGCCCGATGGCACCTTGCGTGGCAGCAATACATGGATTGGGTGCTAAGAGTCAAAGCCTGAGATATCGTCGGTCAACGGAGCTGAATTGAAGCTTGAAGCCTCATTCACAGGTTTTGCTGCTTTCTGATCCGTCCTGGCGTCCAATTTCTACCACTGGTTGGCAGTCTGTCGTTGCCCATGAGTAGGTGAAATTCCAAGCAACCCCGCGCTGGCTACATGCAAGCCGCTGCAGATCGTTATATTGACCATTGTAGAGGTTGCACTGATAACATCGATGTTGACGCCTGCATACGAGAAACTGATCACCGCTAAAGGTTTACTCCTGCTGTGTCGCCATCTCGACGCTTCTTGACGGCGATCAAGGAGCTTCGGGGCATATCTGTACGGGTCAAGCATCGACCAACATGCGAGCCACACGCGACGCGCCGATGCTCTGCGGACCTTGCTGTCGAGGGTCTCATGCCAGTCGACGAAGTTCTGTCGCGCGGATCCCGTCGGTTCCAAAGTCTAACAAGGACAAGGCCGTGTTGGCTTGAGTCTTGTTGCCGCAAGCTGATTGCCTCTACCAACGGTTTCATTAACCCGAAATCGGGTGTCTTCTAATGAGTGGTTAATCCAACTGCTGCTACGCTACATGTCGTACGTGAGCGAAAACAGCATTGTGGAACTTCGTATTTTGGTTGACCCCCAGCACCTCGCATAACGTAGCGAACTTTCGACGACAGCACTTTGGACAGTCTCTGGCTGAAAATTGATGGAGCCGCTTCTACCAAGGGGCCCAATTCCCGCGGAAATAGGAGGAACCTTGGCTGGTCCGCGCAGCTGTCCAGCTCGCGTTCTGCCTCCATCAGCGAGAAGTCGATGAGGCGAGGACGATCGGGGACGCAATCCCAGCGCCCGTGCTCGTCACAAACGAACTTTGCAACCTTGTTCCCACTCTCGAAGCTATGGTATCTTTGTCGTACGTCTCGTCTCGGTGGGACGGCAACCAATCGTCTCTTTTTTCAAGTCGTTCACGTTAAATTTGCATTGCGATAACGGCAAAGACCCCTTCGCTGCGGATCGGATTGTCCTATCGGGTGGAGACGAAATTGACAACTGACGAGATCTTGATCAAAGAGCGGGCCGAAACGACGACACTCTCCACAACTCAAAATAACAAACTGGGCTCTTCTCCAATTATTCAGCTTAACTATCGTCTTCTCCAATCGCGACAACCGCTTGATCGTTGTATTGAAATCCGGATACCAGCCGAGAACGATTATCCGCTACCCCTGTGTGTTCCAGACCGCCGCTTGGAGTTTCGATGCAAGAAGGTCTTGACGAAACAACGAGTAATGAGAGAGTGTGGAGCAGCCATGCACTTGTTTTGACCGACTGATGGGATAAGCAGCTACACGTAGCTGGCCGGCCAGATGGCTGGAATATGTTACTCCACAAACCATCTTCATCGTGTCGTCAACAGTCTTGCGCCCCTGTATCTCGCGTACGAAGCGAAGAGATACTGTCCGTGACTGGGCCGGCGCAACCGGGCCACGGATGTGGAAAACTATTGCTCGAGCAAAGTGCTGCATACCTGGCCCGCGAAGCGCCTGTCGAGAACCATGCGTAGCTGACCGGCGGTGCGACCGCTGGCCCAGCTTCCGAGTGGAACCTCTATGGGAGTCTTGACGTCTATGACGAGAACGAATAGTAATACCGATGAAGGTCGTGGCTGCTCCTACTGCTACCGGTCTGCAAGGACGCATACACCACTGCCATCCCTTGAAATTGGCCCGTCTCCTTCAACGGGCGCCGTGGTCACGGTACGCTGCCACGGCAGCGCGATGTTGCAGATGTGATGACGATGACATTTGCAGAAGCGAGGGGCCCAGATCTTGTCGCGCTACTTTACGTCCGAAAGGGAGGCTTGCACCCGCAGTGTAACTCTTCATTTCACAGCGCACAACTTTGGGATACGAAATAGCACTGGATGAAAACCGATACGCGTTCGCAATGCCGCCCTGCGGCACGCATCGTTGATTAGACACCCCGCCGTTCAGGGTCTCTTTTGCTGCCGGAGTCGGCACCGTACGCCGGGTAGCGCTTCTCTTGATTTCCAACTTGTGGCCCTTGGCGGCAACCGGCTCTTCAGAAGTTCCTCGAGTTCTCGTCTCGTGTCTTTGGGCGTGTTACAGCATTCAATAGTCGAGTCACAAGACGTGAGGGCGAACTGAGTGGACACAGCGTAGCCCTGCTCGTGACGATCGATTGGGCACCAGGCGGCTTTCGACGGCTGTCTGCTGCGGTGAGAATGGTTCTCGACGTTGCGCAGGGCGAGGAGGGCAGGCGGGTCCAGCGTGAGGATTTCTTCAGCTCAACTACCTTATGTGGTGGTAATGGGCAAAAAGGTGGTTCCCAATCGGAACACCACGCTTTGCCGCCATGGCGATAGGACACGGCGAGAACATGAGGGATGCGAGAGCTGTTCTCGACGCGCGGAGGCTGGAGATGATCATTCCGCTCGCTGTACGGCCCCTCACCGACGGCGGCCCGCAGGAGATCCGAGCCTCTCCCGTGTCTGTTGAGATCGACCAACATGGGTGGTTTAAGGTCCCTATGCATGGTTTTTGGAAGCGATGCGCGTCTAGCAAAGCCCGGGATGATTCGCAGATTGATAATATAGCGTATGTGATGGCTTTAGGCGGGGCGAGGTCCAGGTTTCTCGCAACCAAGCGTGGAAGAAGCGGGACGAGACGGGACGAGGCGATACAATACGATGCGATGCCGGGCAGATTTCTTGCATATACCAAGAAGGCGGCAGGGACGGAAGCGATTAATCACGCAATGCGCCGGGCAAGACGCCATTCGCTCGCAGTCGTCCAAGGCGAGCCCCAATCCCCACGAGGTTCGCTTGGTTGATGCCGAAAACTGCAGCTCTTGTCAGAGATTATGGATCCCCTCCCCTTCTGCCCTCCCTTCAAGACAACCGCGATCCTTCAATCTCAACAAGCATGCGCCCATCCAGGCAAGTCCCAGTCCTAGTACCAAGCCGCCACGACGTTTCCTGCTCGCTTGCGTCGCGTCGGCCGTCTGTCTGTCTGCTGATGTCTCAGATGCTCGACCTTGGCTCTCAGCCCGCTTGGAGTGATGACGCCATGACGACACAACAACAAAAAGCTGACAGAACCACCTGATCTTCTTCACAGAAAAGTGTGTCTTTGCAGGCCTGGACCCTCTCCGCGCGCTCACACGCAGGAGCCCTTGCCTGTTCAACACGCGAAAAAAAAAGGGATGCAGTTCTGTGTAGCCTTGTACGTGCCCATCGCGTGGTCACATGCGAATGTTGCATATGTTTGAGACAACGAACAAACCCCACTCCTCCTCATCGCCGCCGCCTTGGAGGAGGATGCCCCCGGGCGCGCGGAGAGGCGGGCCTTGATCCAACCCCGCAGGAATAGGTATACGCACAAAGGGAGAGCGAGGGTATCTAGCGCGGGATGATGAAGATTTTACGAGAGGGTGTGCACAAGAATCCGTGTAAGCGGCTCGAGGTTGCAAAGGGATGGGGGGGGGGGCTCCCGGGGGCTAGTGCTACATTCGAAGTGGGTATGTGTGAAGAGGTGATGTCTTGACTCGGCTGGGCCGTGTAGGATGGACGGGGAGAGCGGGAGTAGGCGTCATTGGGGGAGTTGTTTTTGCCATTGGACCTACTACCACAGTCTTCTTTCGGGCTAGTATCTTGAGGCTCTTCCGGCCTTGGTTGACCAAGCAGGGCTTTTGAGGAATCCGATGTGACTCTGGACGGTGTCCCTGTCTCGTGGGGTCTTGATTTGACGGACATGGGTCCGGGTTGGAAATGCAACCAGAGGCTGGAGAGCCCAACCGGCTGAGGCATTCGTAGTAGGCCAGTTTGCAATTCTGCGTGGCCAAATCGACGATTTTCTTTTTCCGTGACATTGCGAAGTTCTCACTTTCGCTCGTATTCCGCGATAATTGTGAGGAAAGACGAGGCGAAGGGAAACGCAAGGATGGTCGTTTGAATGCCACGAGCAACAAACCTTGTCTTCATCGCGTCAATCTGCCCTTTTCGATCCTGACGCAATCGGACGCGCCCCCCCTTCCCAAAACGAAAGACAGTACAGGACCAGGAACGAGGGAGTTTTCCGGACAAGGCGTGTATGAGGATTGCGGGGAGTGCGGCAGGGCTTCTCTACGCCCTTTTCGATCCGAGCCAGAACGGGGGATATCATGTGTTCCCAGGCGATGGCGGCCGGGGAGCGACGACAAGGGAAAGGAAAGGGTGATTGAGATCTACTTACTGTAGCGACCAGTCTGTTCACAGCAGAACACATGGTAAATCGTACACTGTGAATGGTTCAATGTTTCGAGTAGTAATAATCCAGGGAGCAGGCAGGGTGGTTTCGTGATTGATTTCCTCCGCCACCCCCCGCCCCTTTTTCCTCTACAGGCCCCAATTTGGCAAGCAAGGACGAGGGTTCACAGGCTTCGGCAAGGGGCCCGGGAAAGACGGGGAGAGCAACTTCGATGGCGATGATACGCGATGGACGATGCAGGAGACTCCCCCAACACTGTTGGACGGTGACTTGGCGACATGGCATGGAAGGACATGTGTCAAAAGAAGACACAGACCACCAGACGGACGCGTTAAATGAAAAGTCTGTAAACGCTCGCCTCCCGGTTCAAGACTCGAGTTCGGAAGGGAGGGGGCCATGTGCCGCAGTCATCTACCGCAAACCCAACGCTACAAGTACCCGATGGCAACAGAGTTTCCGTCGCGTGGTTTGGGCTGGCAGGTCTGGTAGCGCCGATGCGAACTGACGGGCTCAATCGGGTGTGTAACGTCGCGTGTGATCCAGGGAGAAGATGGGATGGGTGGGAGTTATTGAAGGTGTGCCATGCGAGTCAAGCTGGAAGCAAGGGGCGGGACAGGGTTATTTTGACTTCCTTTTATTGAAAGTACTACTATCTTAGGAGGGGGTACGGCTACTCGAAGCGTACATTCTATGGACCGCAAAAGAAAAAGACGACTAAACCTGGTAAAACACCGCCTGACATGAAGAATCTGCTACTTCGTGACAAAAGAAAATGATGGAGCCCAATTACTTTCGAATCCAACAACCGCGCCGTCCGTCCTTCCCGTGCCCAAGAAGGTCGAAGGCTGAGGTGTTGACCATGCTGTTTCCCCAGATAATTCCACCTCTACCTCCCTATCCGGCCGACATTGAATAAGGAATGATTCGTAAGAGTGTGCATGATGCCGCGCTTGTACAGGGAGCGGATATCAATGATAAGACAGGGTGGTAAAAAGAAAGATGAAAAGATGACAAGAAAAATGAACAATGATGGGGGAAAAAAAGAGGCAGTCTCATGTCCATGCTCGCAATCATGTAATGTCCTGTTTCCCTTCTATACCTGCTATGCGCGTGCGTGTATGCAACCTCGCTATGTGAATCCCTTACTCGCAAACCGCTTCACGAAGGAAAGTTCCAAGTTGCTTAGCCTAAGAAGGTGTGTTAGATTGTCATCGTGATCAGGGGAAAGAAAGGTTTTGACTTACGTAGTCGCCATGCATCATGGAGAAGTGGTTACCGGGCATGTGCCTGGTCCTGAACTTGTTTACGTCCAGGTACTCATCCCAACGGTTAGGACCAAAGTCGGTCCTGTTGTCCAGCAGGAAGAGAGCATGGCCCGTCGGGTAGGGGTCTGGGCGGGGGTCGGTAGGAAGATGACACACACCATCCTCACACCAGATGGCCATCACGTTCGGGCACTTCTCCTTGGGGATAGGCTCGGCAGTGTAGTTGCTCAGGGCAGTGACACTGGCAGCGAAGTGGGGGAGAAGCCAGGAAGGAATCTTCTTGGCAGCTTCGTCGTCGCCTTCGCCGAGGAGACCGATAGAGGCGAACCAGGCGTGGAGGCTGCGGGGGAGAGGCTCGATAGTGACAGGGCAGGGAGCGTCGATGATGATGAGGTTCTCGACAGTCTCGCCGGCCTTGGTGAGCTGGTTGACAATTTCGTAGGCAATGACACCGCCCGCAGACCAACCCGCCAAGGAGTAGGGGCCTTTGGACTGTCTCGCCTTCATAGCTTCGATAAACTTCGCAGCCATGCCGTAGACACCGCACTTGTATTCCTCGGGAGTCTTCATGAAGGGGGAAAAGAGACCCCAGACTGCCCAGTTGGACGAGACCTGGCTAATCTCGGTGTAGGAGGTGGCGCAGCCGGAACCGTCAGGAACCATCCACAGGTTCTTTGTGGCGGTGCGGGTGCTGCCTTGAAGGAGGATAGAAGTCGCCTTGCGATGAGGGTAGTTGTCGATGATCTCGGTCGGCGGAGGAGGCTTAGTGATGGAGGCGGTGGTGTTTCCCGGGTGAGTGTTGATCTCCTTAGTGGGCTCAACCTTCTCGCGGCGGGAAGCTGCAGGAGCAGACTTGGCTGGCTTGGGGGCAGCCACGGGCTTGGGCTTCGGGCCGATGCCCAGAGCCTTCTCAACCTCCAGCAGAGACGGGTTGGTGACAAAGAGATCATTGGGAATGTCCTGGCCAGACTTCTCACGAAGAGTTCCGAGAATGGACAAACTCATCAGGGAATCCATACCGAGAGCGGCCAAATCAGGAGCAGCAATAATCTCGTCAACCTCGACGCCCATCTCGGTAGCAATGGTCTCGCGGAGAATGCTTTGCAAATTGTCGGAATCGGCTTCATCTCCCTCGCCTTTAACCGACCGGTCGCTCTCCTCGTAAGGAGTAGTGACATTGGAATCGGACTCGAGCTCGGGGGTCTCAGAGACGGAGCCGCTAGACTCGCCAGAGTCTTGGACGTAACTCTCCTTGCGGCCAGGAGTCTCGAATTGGGCGAGGAAAGTCTTGAAAGCACCAATGGTGGGGTGTTCGACAAAGGCGTGCGAGTCGATGTCAATATCGAGCTCCTCGCGCATGCGACCGGAGACAGTCAGGGCCATCAAAGAGTCACAGCCCAAATCGGTGAAGGCGATGTTGTCGGCAAGCTCGTCGTGGGTGACACCGACTTCCTTGGCCAGGATGTCAAAGACATCCTGCACGACAGAGCGCGTAGCAAGCTTGGCGTTGACGGCCTTGAGGTTGCTGGCGGTGACCTGCTTGGAGCCCTTGGCAGCCTTCGCCTTGGGGGCAGACTTGGCAGGGGCGGCGGCTTTGGGGGCGGCGGCCTTTGAAGCGGCGGCAGCAGGAGCAGCGCCGGCAAGAGCACTTCCACGAGGCGGCAGAACGAGGTTGAGAATCTTGCGAGGGATGGAGGCGAACCTGACATCGCCGGCAACACCGACGATGCGGTCGCCGTCGAAGACGTAAGCATCACCAGCATAGGTCTTGGTACCCTTGACAGGCTGCATGCGAACGTAGGAGCGGTAGGTCTTGTTGACATCGAGCTTCTCGGTGAACCTCATGGAGCCCCAGCCGTGCGAGATGAACACCTGCTCGCGAGAGTCAATGGCATCGGTACCGTTGATGATGAAGCCAGAAATGTGGCAACAACTGTCAATCCAGTAAGGGTTGAAGAAGAAGTTTCCATCCTTCTCGGTCGTCTGGAAAGTCACCTTGGCGGTAGCCTCGCAAGCCGTGCTGTCAAGGATGACCTCTTCCATGCCCTGGTACTTGCGGTCGTAGTCAACGAGGGCGCTGAAGAGCTTGTAAGTCAAGCCACGGCCAATCTTAGAAGCCTTGCCCTGGCGCTCAGCCTCCTCAAGGGCGGTGATGCGACCCTTGATCAAGTAAGCGACGCGCTCGAACTCGTCAGCCCACTGCTCAGTATCGCCGTAGACGACCTTGCAGGTTGCGTGCTCGGTCTTCTTGCTACCCTCGCCGGTGTGGAAGCTGACGTCGGCGTAGCCGAGGGCGACGTTGGCAGTGACGGTAGTGCGCAGGATGTGCGCCTCAACCTTGTCATCAAAGATGAGGGTCTTGGGCACCTCAACATTGGCGACGTTCAGACCAATGTTCTCGGTTCCGGGACGCAGCGTCTTGTAGGCGTAGTCGGCAACGGTCATCGCCATGTCAGCGTAGAGCGTGGAAGGGCAGAGAGGGGTGCCATTGCACAGGTGACCCTCGACCAAGGGACGTGTGTCGGGGCGAGATAGGTTGGTCTCGGTATCGATGATGGCAATATCGTCCTTGATGTCCTCGTTGGTGATGGCGTGGATGGAGGTGGTCGCCAGCTTGGGTCTGGCAGGCTCGATCTGGAGAGGAGCCTTGACAGCAGAAGGACCACGATTCTTGGTGAGACACCAGTCACCAGTGTACTGGAGCCAGTAGTTCTTCTCGTCGAAAGAGTAGGTCGGCAGGTCCAACAGGCGGGTGCAGTCGGTGAAGTCGCGGTGGAACTCGTCCCAGTCCAGGTTGACACCGGCAGTATGCAGAGTGCAAAGAGTGCTGCTGAGGATCTTGTAGGTCGGCTCATTGCGGCGCAGAGAAGGAACAGCGACAGAGCTGATGCCGAAGGAGGACTTGACAAAGTTGGCGCAGACGGGGTGAGGGCCAACCTCGAGCCAGACAGTCTTCTCATCGATGGAACCAGACTGCTGAGCATGGACGAGGCCGCCAAGGAAGTTGACGGCATCTCGAGCGTGATTGCGGAGGTAAGCAGCGTTCACAGGCTCGCTCTCGACCATCTTTCCGAGGAGAGGAGAGATGATGGGCACCTGGGGCCTCTCGAAGCTCACGGCGCGGGCGAGAGTCTCGAAGTCGTCCAGGATGGGATCGACCTGAGCAGAGTGGAAGGCGAAAGGCACCTTGAGCTGGGTGCACTTGAAGCCGGAAGTGCCCAGCTGCGCCGAAATCTCGCTAATCTTGGCAGCAGTACCGCTGAGCACAGTCTCGCGCGGTCCGTTGATGCAGGCGACATTGATGGCCTCGGCCTGGGAACCGAGAGCCTCCATGACGGCATCGACAGGGCCAGTGACGGCCAACATGGCGTGGGTTCCGGCGGTGCACTTCTGAACCAGAAGCTGAGCACGCGCTCCGACAAGGTAGATAGTGTCGCTGGCGGACAAGACACCGGCAGCGTTGAGGGCGGCGTACTCTCCGAGAGAGTGTCCCATGACGGCGCTGGGCCGAATGCCCCAGGAAGCCCAGAGACGGGCAAGGGCCATCTCGAAGCAGCAGAGTCCGAGCTGAACGATGACGGGCGAAAGCTTGGCAACATCGGGCTCGCTACCGTCGATCAGAGCCAGGAAACTGGGGAAGCCGTGGATCTGGGCGAGCTGGTTGAACTCGTCGATGCTCTCACGGAACACGCGGTAGTGAGCGTAAAGGTCCTTGCCGAGGCCGGCGTAGTGCGAACCCTGACCAGTGAACATGAAAGCGACCTTGGGCTGCTGAGTGGAGATGGGGCTGAAGTTCTCCTTGAGCCTCTCCTTGATGAGACGCTGAGCCTCGGGCAGGTCAGAGGCCGCGACGTTCATGCGCCAGTAGTGCTGAATGCGACGAGCGGTGGTCGTGTAAGCAACATGGGACAGAGGAGTCTGAGGGTTCTGCTCCATCCAGCCGACGAGTCTCTCGGCGTTGCGGATCATGGCGGCCTTGGACTTGCCAGTGACAGTGATGACCTGTACATTACGGGGGTCAACCTCGGCGGCAGGGATCAGGGGCGCGTCCTCAAGCAGCAGTCCAGTGTTACCACCGGCGGCACTGAAGTTGTTGACGAAGATGCGTCTGGGCTTGCCGTCTCGGCGCTTGAAGGGAGTCAAGTGGAAGGCAATGTTGACATTGCGCTCCGACAAGTCCTTGGGGAAGGTCTTGTTGATCTCCTTCTTAATACCGACGTGGGGGGGGATGGCGTTCTTCCGCATCATCATGAGCACCTTGGTCAGGGCGGTGACGCCGGAAGCAGCCTCTCCGTGACCGATGTTGGACTTGACAGCACCGAGGTACAATGGCCTGTCAGCAGGTCTCTTGCGGTCGGCAGGAGCGAAGACGTTGGTGACGGACACCATCTCGGTGCCGTCACCGGCCTGGGTACCGGTGCCGTGCATCTCAACGTAATCAACGTCAAGAGGGTCGACGCCAGCATCGTCGAGAATGGCCCTCGAGAGGATGGACTGGGTGGGACCGTGAGGGTGGGTGATGGAGATGGCATCGGCGGAATGGTTGGTGGCCGTGCCCAAGATGACAGCAAGAACATTGTCCTTGTCGGAGAGGGCATCGTCCAAGCGCTTGACGATGACGGAGGCACAGCCGTCAGCACGGCAGTAACCATCAGCGCCGTTGTCGAATGTTGCGCAGGGTCCAGTCTTGGACAGGAACTGGCCACGACTGAGACCGGCGAAAATGTCGGGGTTGGTCATGCAAGACAGACCACCAACGATGGCGGTGTCACAGTCCTTTTGCCACAACGAGTTACAAGCGACGTTGAGAGCGGCGGCACTGGAAGAACAGGCAGTGTCGACGTTGAGACTGGGACCGCTGAAACCAAAGTGGTAGTTGATACGACCAGGTCCAAAGGCACGCACACCACCCGTGATGTAGTAGGTGTCGACCTCCTGAGCGGCGTTGATTTCACGCCAATCGTCAGAGGTCTGGCCGTAAAAGGTACCGATACGGTCGAGTCTCGTGGAGGGAGTACGGTTGGGCACGTAACCGCACATCTCCAGAGCCTCGTAAGCCGTAGTCAGAGCCATACGCTGCATAGGGTCGGTCTGGAAGGCCTCGCGGGGAGACATGTTGAAGAATCTGGGATCGAAGTAACCGGGGTTCTCGATCCAGCATCCATACTGGCTGTGACTGGTGTTGACAGCCTTGCCAGTGATGTCGTAGTGGGTAGCGACGGGGAAGCGGTCGGCGGGAACGACGCGGTGGACGTCGAGACCCTTGGCAAGAAGCTCCCATAGCTTCTCGTGACTGGCGGCATCGGGGAACCGACCAGCCATGCCGACAATGGCGAGCTTGCACTTGCCACTGGAACCGTGGTTTCCAATGTTCGAGTTGATGCTCTCCCTCGAGATCTTGGGTCCGTGGCGTGTCACGACGTTCAACTGAGTGCGATCCTGGATCAGCTTGCACAATGTCTCGGCGTTGTGTGTGGGGCCGAAGGGGACGACGAGGCAGGTTGATCCCTCAAAGTCGCGGGCCGTCTCGATGCATCCTTCGATACCCTTCTGGAACTGAAGGACGTCGACCAGACACTCGTGGGTAACGGCCTGGAGGAGGGATTTTGTGTCGGTCTCGGCGAACCAGATACCCTTCGTGCCGGACATGATAGCGGAACGGGGTTTGGTCTTGGCCAGAATTTCGCCGACCTTGGGGTCGTTGAGGCGGAGAATCTTCTCGACATCGGCGGTGCCGTGAAGATGGGCAGCGTGGTAGGGACCATAGACGGGAATCGCCGTCGACTTGACGCCGAAGACATTCTGGTCGTCGAGAGCCTTCAGGGTTGCTGGCGGCCCAGAGATTGCCAGACTGGATGACGACACAGCGCTAACGTATGCTTGGCTGGCGACAGAGATGTACTGTAGACGTGGTCAGCCAATGCGCCGACTGGACAGCTGCAGATTGGGTCGCAACGTACATTTGATTCATGGAAATTAGCGAGTGCCTCTTTGGCATCGGATTCCTTCAGACCAGGAAGGATATGGGTCCAGGGTTCAGATTGGCCGACCGGCGGGCTGAGTCTCTCAGCCAGCGAACCGACGTGAGTGCCAGTCCTGAAGGCCATGAGGACTACCTGAACGGCAAGGGGTATGAGGGTAGAGACTGAGGGGGTCGAGGCGATAGCAGCGGCGGCGAACAGCCCCGTGCAAAGACCCATGAAGAAAGTGTGGTCGTGAAGGCAGGCATCTTGAGGCTCCTTCTCGGTGCGGCTGCGCAAGTGTTAGTGAGCGGTTCAACGCTTCTTGGGGGCATTGCCTCCAAAGGTGGGCATCTTGGGATGGCGACGTACTCGATGTAGTGAGCCAGCTGGGTGGTGCAGAGCAGAGCACTGTCGATGCCTGGGTGCTTGATGCTCTGGGCGTGGTATCGTTCGTTGAGCTGGCGGAGAGTCTGGAAGGTGGGCAGTTTCGACCGTTCCAACTTGCCCAACCCATCGATCTCCTCCCTCAAAGCCTGGCCAGCCTGCTCGAGGAACGTCTTCGCAAGGATGCTCGGATTTCCGTTGCGGCAGAACTCGGCAAGAAATCCATGGGTATCAAGGCTCTGATCTCCGAAGAGGAGATAAGACATCGTGTCGGCCATCTTGTCAGGTTGTCGACATGAATTTCCTACTAGGTTGTTTGAGAGGTTTCCCGGTGTCCTAACAAAAACTGAGATCGGGATGCTGGGAGCGAGTCTGGAACTTATATGAAAGAGATGGGCCAAAGGACAGACGGGGTGTACACACACCATGGACAAGGTCAACACCACCACGAGCTGGCGTCTCCCCAAAATAATCAAACCCATCTGTCAAAGTCATGGCTGATGGGTAGCGGAATTGCAACATGGAACACACAACCCAAGTGGACTGCGTAGAGGGAGTGAGGTGAGAACGAGAGAAGCAGAAGGGGGTGTGGTGAAGACGTCCCATGTATCCGCACGCCCCCCTTGCACCCCTTCCTTTCCCACTGACTTGGCCCATCCTTTTCTTGCCCGGGTGGATAGCGTGAGTCCGGCCCTGAGCTTCCTCGGTGACCGAAGCTGATGGATGATTTTCGCTGTCTTGCCGCATCGGTCGAGACCCATTGGTTCAGGGCAGGCGATCCAGGCCGCCACACGGGCTTCCTTGCGCCAGCTTCTCTATCGTGGCCCGGGGTGAAGGACGGACAGGCGGACAGACAAGAGGAACGATCGCAGCACGCCGCAGCGCAGGGCAGCAGCACGGCACGGCAAAGCATGTCTAGCGCAGCAGCAAGGCAGAGCAAAGCACAAGGCGTGCTCACTCATTCTTCCCATCTTTCTCACCCGGCTCTGATCCCAGACGCCCAGAATAACAAAACGCCAGCCAGCAGAAGCGAGGGTGCGCATGCGAGGTACCGTATCACGTACCCAGGCTTCGGGCTTCTGGACACCGCGCAGCAGGGACTGTAACTGCAGGTAAGCATTGCGTGAGCTTGCCCATTACATGCATTGATATCATAGCATCCCCAGTCCAACGAGGCTAAATGTTGACGTGATGCTGATGCCGCGAGGGTCACACAGGGTTATCGAGTCGGCGGAGCCCTTCTGCCCGCGAATATGGCCCGTATACGGTAGGTTTGTAGGCAGGCAGAGCAAGTTGTACGACAAAATTCCTCACAAGACAGGTTTCGCTGTGACCATTCGGGCAGTCAGTTGAGCAATACGTTGTTTCGATCCCTGAGGCGTCTATGGCCAGAAGAGGATCGTATGGGGTGAAACGGGTCTGGGAACACGACAAGCCGTTTAGGATGCGGGTGTATTCAGCATACGTCTTGTACGTGGTCTAACTCGAGACTTGGAAAGATAGGACGTTGACCAGGACTTGGGCGGGTGGTGGATGAGGCCGGAGCAGGACGTCGCTGCGTTGGCCTGACATGACGGATTGCTAAAGAGGGTAAGCAAGATGAAAGATGCGAAACACGGGCAGCAAAACATGACCAGAACAAGAGCCCAGTACGCCGAAGCACCAGCAGAAGCGGTCGGGTGAAACTCCGCAAATACGAGGCAGGGCTCTGGCTGCTCGATGGACGACGAACGATGGAAGATGGACGGCGACGGACCGGGCTTCGTACAGTGGACGAGAGGGGATCCCCACCCGGGAAAGGGTGAAATTTGGTGGTGTAAGGCCTGTGTAATTCTCAGATATGTTAGACATGGTGAGGCAACGACTTGGAGAAACAAAACAGGGCCAACCGGGTCTGCCTGCCTGTTTTCTGGGCTATGGACTGTCGGTGGTTGTGCGTTGTGGGGGTGGATGATGGTTGACGCTTTGTCCGACGGACATCCCCAAGACACATGGCCCAAAGCGAAACGGAGGCCAGAGGTGGAAATCAAATCCACACGCCACACGCCCCCTCCAAGTCCTATTTTGACACGAAAGACCAATAGGCGATCATGATTTAGGCGGCTGAGGTTATAAACAGAGACGAAGATGAAGAAGGAGAAGATAATGAAGACAACTGTGGAGTGGGATTGCTCATCGTCTGACGCTGTCTTTTTTTGGGGCGGGGCAATGATCGATGTCGAATTGGGCGTGAGACGAAAAGGCTGGTGTCGTTGGTTGTTTGTCAGCGAAAGAGTAAAAGGAGGGACTACTGTGTACAGGCGATAGGGGAGAAGGGGAAAAAAGGAAAACAGGGGTCAGTTGACGATGTACT
Source organism: Colletotrichum lindemuthianum (assembly GCA_001693025.2). Classification (NCBI taxonomy): domain Eukaryota; kingdom Fungi; phylum Ascomycota; class Sordariomycetes; order Glomerellales; family Glomerellaceae; genus Colletotrichum; species Colletotrichum lindemuthianum. The sequence goes on along the minus strand of MASP02000172.1, from coordinate 183,509 downwards.
ATTACGTGCCTACACTACCTACTATGTAGGTCGGAGATGGGAAAAGGACAGGGGTAAATTTAGGTGTGGTCATGGTGTGTGAGGTGGAAGGAAGGTGGACTGCGGCTCACTGCCGCTCCTCCCCCCTGTCCTGTCCAGTGATCCTTTCTCCACAGTACCACCAGTACACCTGCTGCCCACCGCGCATACACAGCTCTGAGTGTACCAGTACCCTTATCTGACGGTGCAGCGCCCCTCCCCGATTAGAACAATGGGGCCTCCGGGCTACGGCAAGTATACTACACCAAAGGGGATCAAGGAAATCACAATAACGGTGCTTGAGAACGGGGAAGAAGTAAGCAGACTTGAGACGAGCCTATCAGTCGTCACCTAGTTGCACTTTTGTGTATCTTGAACATCTAGCTGATATTTGATGTCAATTGTTGACCGAGTTGGGTCGGGAGCTGTGAAACAGGCACTCACGAAGGACTGTGTACATAACGTACAGGCAGGTAGGCAATCGGAGCCGAGCAGGCAACTTACACAAGCTGGGAGGAAGGATCACGTGAGGATAATTTTGAAGCTCTTCCGAAGTACCATAGGTAGGTATGGTAGGTATCTCACACGGTAAGTAAGGCAAGGCAGGTAGGTAATCTGGAACCATCGGCAAGGGCCTGTCTGATATCTGCGATCCCACCTTGCCGCTCTGTAGGTACGCATCATGTAGTACCAAAATTGAACTATCTTGAGTACGTCCAAGGGGAATGTCTTGGGCATGTATCTACAATCGTCGGGGGTGATAGATTCTTCAGGTACGTCTGCGAGCTAAGGGCCGAAGCTTGCGCAAGTTTAAGTTGGGGGTACGAGTCCATGGAAATCCAAATGGAAGACGACATTAATGTCAAATCGTCAAAAACCTACCAGACTTTCGAGCCTTCCGCCCGACCGTTGCCAAGGTTCCTTCCTTCCATTCCTGCTCATGCAGTCCGTGTCACCTTACTCCGTCCGCACCGAAGGCCCGTAGGTAAGTAGGTCCCGGTCCAGTAGGTAGGTAGGTACCTTACCTACCTTAGGTAGGTTCCCAGGTAGGTCCAGCGGGTAGGTCCATGAGGTCGTGCACCTAGGCGGGTAGGTCCATTCTATAGGACGGACCATGAATGTTCCGGGTCGCCCTTACCTTAGGTCCTGCCCGCGGGCCTAGGTATCGGGCTTACCTTGTCTATGAAGGCCCGTAACCCAAGGTAATCCGACTGCCTTCCATCCGCCTTCACCAGTGCCCATCCTTGCGCATCCCACGTCCCATTACTGTTAACAAGCGCTTCGTCTAGCGCAAGGAACCCTGCACCACACCAGACTGGAGCTAATTAAGTTGGCGCATCATAGCAATATTGTCCATACTACCTGCTGCGTGCACATAGACCTCCCAGGCCAACGCGCCAAGGCAAGGGGTCTTGTCCCGCACTACACAGCACCTGCGTCTGTGTTTCTCCTTACGCTTGCTGCGTATTGCTGTTCTTCAGTGCGGTCAAGCACACCGTCTCGAAGCCAGCGAATACCGGAACCTGGCCTCTTGCTTACGTTTCGGACTTGACAAGACCTCACAAGACAGAGGGTTTTTTTTTTACTTTGCTTGCGGGGCCTAGTCGATCTATAACAAGTCATGCTTGGAAACTACAGCTCCGCCAGAACTGCACACCGTCTACACAATGCGACGTCGACACCCACTTCACGTTTCCTTCAGCTGCAAAACGCACTTCCCCTTGATTCGGTCGTCAGACGCAACCCGCCATGTCACCACCAACGCACGACATGCCCCGGCGGCAGCAGCACCGGTGGCGGCAAGGCGGGCGGACGGCTTTGCTCAAGAACAGATACGGGCTCGGGCTCGGCGTGGGCAATGCTTCCCTTCTGCAAAGACAGACTCGCAAGAGTCCTCTTTGGCCTGCACCGAGCTATTTAGCCAAACAACCAGCGTCAGCCGAAGACCAGTGCACGACGCGCCTCTCCAATCAGGCTGTTCTTTTCGTCCGAGCATCACCTCCTCTCACATGGGGTACCTTGCAGAAACACCGTGATGCCGCAGCGGTCACTGGCGCAACAGACCGTTGTGCCCAGTCCGCCTTGTCTATCGCCTCTCTATCCTGGGGCCTTTGCTCTGAGATGCGCTGCTCTCCAAACGACCAGCACCTTAATCTTGCACCACAGCTGCCCAGCAACGTAGTACCGAAACTGCCTTCGTTTTCTTCCAGAAATCGCTTGGAACTCCGTAAGCGTGATCCAGGTCAACGGTCCGACGGCGGCGGCAACGGCCATGACCAAGAACACCAGCAGTGTGTCATCAAAGCTTTGCGCCTTTCCGCGCGCTCATATCTCTACACCGTCAGGTCCTACTTGTGGATAGGCTCATGGTACCAGCACATGTGTGATCATTTTGAAACTCAAATCAACGCGTAATACCAGCGTTTCTCCGTTATGGCGAGCTCCGGCGTCGGCCCTTGTGCCCATGCAACCTGTCGCCTGTGATACTGCACGTTGCAAGTCGGACTTGTATTCCTAAAAAGCACTTCTGCTCACGAATATCGGTACACAACAAACCCAGAAATTGCCTATAGATTTCAATAGCTCATGATGCTTCTACGAAACTCTCGGAGTAGAGCCCCCTTCTTGGTTTGTCACAACGCAGCACGTCTCTGATCCATTGCGTTTGCTTTGCCCATCATCAGCAGATTTTCTGGGCGTCTCCCATATTCTGCCCTCTTGATGAGGTGGCACTCTGGTGCCCTGGACCGCCACCAGGTAGAGAGCATGAATACGGAGTAATACTGCCTCTGGGTGGACAGAAAATGACCCCTGGGTGTAAGGCTAATCGGCTGTGCGTGTTGTCCACGACTTGACATGATAGGTGTGTGACCTACCGCCAGGCCTGGTATTCGTCTGATTGGATGGCATCTGTCCCGGTACCATGGACACCTTATGAACAAGTCGGGACCTCTCTTAAATGCACCTGCCGGAAGAGAAAGCATTCCAGGTGCGCGAAGAACCTGTGAAGTGCATACATGCGCACCATATACAATGGAACCTCATTACTTCCATCTGTCGCAATTACCAAGGCACGAATCTGACTGCGATGCGTCTACTCTTGGTGGCGACCGATTTTCAGGTGAGGGTTGCGGACGGACGTAGTCCGTCGTACACATCCAAGCCTATTTGGTTTTGTAAAAGACAATCTTGGGCGTAGCTACACCACGCTACTTCAAGCACTTCTGGGCTCAGACCTGGATTGTATGTGGCCCAACGGCAGGAGGCGCACGACAGCTGACGAATCTGGTCTTCGACTGATGTCTGAAGCGATGGTGATGTCCTGGGAAAGCCCGTAATTGAGACGGACGACAACCATTAGTGACGATCGCCATGTTGAAGAGTGTCGTTAGCGTTGGGTCTGAGGGGTGTTCGACGAACGAATTGGCACGCCGAATGCCCGTATTTGCTGCGGTCGCTGCTGAGTAAGGCCTTATCCGCTTCTCGATCCACAAGGAATATTGATCTCGGTTTCGAAGCGGGATGCTTCCAGATCCAGGGGTACACGGGCAAGTTGTCGCAACTCTCCGATTGTCTAGCCCAAGGACGTACTTCATTTGGTAAGGCCTGATATTCCCATGGATGGCAAACCGACTATACTTTTGTACAGAAGGTGGCCAGATCAACAGCTGGAAGACTGTGAACCTCGTGCTGCCGTTGCGCAGGAAGGAAGGATGAAGGACACCGTCTCGTACAACTGCAAGGGCCCAAGAAAACCACGACTTACTAACAGCAAAAGGAGGCATGACGGGAGGCTCTAGCGGCCGTCAACGTCGCAGGTGAAGCCCGGTGAGCCAATGAAAAAATCGCCGGCGATCCCATCTGTGGTGTGGTGTATCCAATACTTGAGAACTCCTCGTCAGCCACATTCGCCTCTGGTAGGAAGGGCACGACACCACTGCAAGGCCCAATCCTCCAAGATGGTTCGACTCTCTTTGGTTGCCGAAGGCGCTCCGTCGCCATTGCCCCGGTTGCCAGCGGTTATCTTTGACAATGCGGCAATAGGATGTTGCTGTGGTGGCTCAACGCGCGATTCAAGCCTCCCGTCCGTCAACGTCGCCACAGCAGCGGCGGCAGCTGAAGGCCAGGCGATAACGTCTTTCGTTATTCCCGCAAGATACCCACAGCCTCAGCCACGCCTTGCTTATTAGCTAGGTACCTAGGTACTGTAAGTAAGCATTCAAGCCACTCACATCTTGCATCTTGGGCAAAGCACTCCTCGACTGCATCCTCCTCTCCTCCCCCCACCCTTTGCTTTGTCTCTACCCTTTTCCTGCCCTACCTTATTGAGGTTGTGTCTGCGATGCGCTCGGCACATTGCACATCCTTCTTCCCATCGAATCACGAAACTAATCCCAACCTACTTGCAGTGCTTGGCCACTCTCCCAGCAGGTTGTAGAAATTCCCTTCGAGGTGGTGCCTTACCTTAGCTTGGTTCTACCCTCGACTCATCTTTTTTCCGCGCGGTAGTCTGACCCGACGCCGCTTGATTAACCCAACGGTTCCCTCGAGCAAGACCACATTACACTACACGCACACACAGCTAATGGCTAGCACGAAACAGAAAGACAGTCGCAGATGGGACTTGGTATTCTCACCGAAATAGATTTGATTGATGGCTTGGTTCCCTTACCTAGGCCCAATTACTCACCGCATCGACCACCCAGGAGTCGCGTCGAGTCAAGTGCAGTCGCCGTCATTTCCGCCCATCACACATCAACTCGGATGTGTGAGCCTCAGCAGCCATATTCGCGGCACTCCCAGAGACATCTAGCCAAGCCTCTCGGAGTCAATCGACACCTGTCTGCCCATCATAACAGAGAAGATCGGGATTGAAGCACGCTGTCATCTCATGCTGCCATCCTTCCCTCCCATCTCTTCAGCCAGCCCAGCAGAACCTTGCATAGACCAACAGGCAATGGTGCTGGTCGATGTCATGTTCATTTTCGGCTTGTTTCTCATACACCTTTGGGTGCCTACCAAACCCACTTTATCCACTAGGATGTGAGGGTGCAGAGGTCGAGATGATACACAATTCAACGTCATCCCGCCCTCCAACAACCTTTGTCATCTAGCACGCAAAGTCTCAGCCTCGGTCTCGATCCAATCACGACTTGTCTAGCCCATGCATCCGGACTCTGCAGTCGGGAACCCGCCCCCGAAGGGTTCAGGTGGAACGTGAAGCGACTCTCATCTTGTCTCCAGCTCCGAGTACGGCAGCCCAAACCATGTCCTTGAACATGACCACCGAGCTTCCGGCCTGGCAGCGCCGGATTTGTTTGGGCTCAGTCACCCTCCCGCCTCGGATCCTGGAGCCAGCCTCACTTCCGGACACGATACCCTACGCTGCGGGAAGCGCGCGACAGCAGCGTAAGCCCACGCGCGCATCCAAGGTGGCCTTGAGGTGGCCTTGGTCTTGGCTCGGACCAAGTAACGGAACATGGCGTGTTCACCCGGGAAGTGAATCAACCCAACTCAGTCCCTGCGCCAGTGCCATCGGACGTCCGACCACACCTGCATGGCGTGCCTTGCTTCGCTCCCTTAGCGCTGCTAAATATTGGCCAGCAATCTCATCCACGCGCAATTCACGGCCACAGTCACCTATTTACTGTCTGGCCATGTTCGTGTGCTGATTCTTGTATGCCTCCGTATCCGAACTCATGCAGTGGTGATGTCGGTAAGTGCATCCCAGCCAAGACCTTACTGCCTACTCCCTCCCTTGACTTACACACACGCCGAAGCCTGCATATCTGAGAACCACCAGCCAAACTTCCCCGCGGCTCTGCAGCGAAGGAACTGAACCCCAGGCCTGGTCGTCCACGCCCCCCAATCGTATGTTCGAGCTACCAGAAATGGTGACGCTCTTGTACGACGACGAAGAGCTTACTTGCTGAGGAACTGCGCTCCTTATGCGATCCACCACGAGATGTAAGGATCATCGGCTATGTTTCCGCCAACGAACCCCTTGTACGGTCCATCGATCAGGAAATCGAGCGTGCTGCCCCCGGTACTGTCGCCGTATTCCTCGGTTACTATCTTGCACCCCACACCGTGACGCCGTGGCGGTCGTCGATACAGCGGACATCCATATGCTTCCTGTGAACGCCCACTGCCGGCCGAGCAGCATGGTAACCACCCCGGTGGCCAAGCATTTTCCCCACGCTCGCTCGGTATCACCGGGACCTGCACTTACTCCCAGTCTCTGGGAAAAGCAGTATCGCTGTACCTCTTTCGGAACAGTTCCATGGCTGGAATGGGCTTTCGCTGACGATCAGAGCGCCCCTGAGAATCACCTTGATTGCTCATCAGAGTACGGATACAGAGGCTGCGGACTCGGAAAGAATTCAAGCCGCCCTAGTATTCAGCTTGGTTGAGTCTCTTATGAAAGTTCATGGGCAGGCATATGCTTCAAGACTCACCACTCGGTCTGATGCAGGGACGACGCACATGTCGAGCATGCTTTGCGTACGGGCATCAGTCGTCCCACGGCCGAGACTGGGATGTGTATATCGACGCACGTCGTATCTCCGAGTTGGAATGTCTTCGGCGTCGACCTTTCCATTGCCTCAATCCCGAGGTCTCCGAGTCTGCAATTCTGAACAGTTTTCGGAATGGTGACTCGCTTAGGCTAGAACAATCATCCGCATGCAAGGCAGCCAGTGCTTCTCAATCTGGCAAAACGTATAGGCTCCGGCCAAAAGCCTGTGCTTGTCTACCACGTCCGTCAACATCCCATAGGGCCACCGATTTTAAGACCAAGACCATGGCACGATATGGTGCCACGATGGATGCTGGCGCCTTACGCGAGATGACACGCCGCATCTGTTGTTCTCGGGGCTTGTCTGGTTGCATTTCAGCGGCTAATCCGAATGGTTGGATCAGCGAGAATCTCGCATCTTCTACCTGCCCGGTGGTGACATTCAAGGTGCCGTCTGGGGCTCTCTGGCGACACCACACCGCGGTCAGAGATTTCTTCATCAGCCTTAACAACTTCTTTGTAAGACGTTGCTGTCTTTTGCGTCTGTTCTATTTTGCTTCTGTTGCGTCTCCGGTGTCTCAGCGTCACTAGTAGACGCATCCGCCGCCTTGTGGGCCTCCATCGCAGTCTTTCCCCAAGTCGACGGCTTGTTCAAGGTGCGTCTCTCGACCGCTCCAACGGACATCTGAGCAGACCGTGAGCAATCGTTCTCATCATCGGGCATATCTGGACATGATCACCCGAACTTCGGTCTTGGCTAGCCCAAGGTCGGGTGATTGAGGCCTTCAGCGGTCTTAATTTCGGTGTTGACAACTTCACCTCACCCCTCCCCCCCTGCAAGACGCAGACCCCCGAGGGGCAGATGAATGAATCGTCTTCTTTACATTCTTTCCACCTTCCATTGTTCCCGCACGCCCTTCTGTGCACTCAGCTTGGCTCCTGCCAGATCCAACTTAATCAGAAAGCCTCTCCCGTCGTGCCGGCGCCACCTTGGAACGGCCCTGACGTGGATCACCAGTAACAGGTCTCCGCCCTGTCGTGAACGAGCATGTATGAGACGACAAGACTATCGGGCCCAACCTTTGGGTCCCGGCTGCGACTGCTCGGCTCGGATGTTGTGACGGGACGTAGCGGCTAACTTGCCACTTTGTCAGTATGTTGAGGCATCTCATAGGGCATGGGGAAGATTGGACTTCTGTGTAAACCAGAAATGGCTACGGAACGGAATCCTCTTCCAGACATGTGTCGGGAGTACTGAGACTTTGATGTTCTTACCTAAACATTGAGTCACCCATAGGAAGAGTTTCAGTCCAGAATCTCTTACAGACCATCGGATACGAAGCAATTCGTGCCGTAGCTTACGCAAGCCGTATCTTCTTTTCAAGGTGCAGCTCCCGACCTGCATGGTTGATTATCATCTTGGACGGCTCAATCATGAGTCCGAATGTCCACGCCGTCCCGAAGGCCCAGTGCTAGATCTGCAACTAGAGAAATGCGGGCATCCGTTCTACAACCATCTGAACGGGAAGACTCGAGATGGGACTCTGATGTCCGTTCGCCTAGCAAGATGCGTTATCTTGTCACTAGAGGTCTGCCGCCGCTCAGTCAATCCCGAGGCGTACATATTCTGACACAATTGTCCGTACTATGTCTTACACACTGTTCCACTTGTTTCTGTCTGAATTCCGTGGACTCTGAGTGGCGGCGAGTTTGGACATGACTGTCGGGATGGGTCCGAGTCGGTGTATCACTCAACTCTGAGGCTCATAATCGCCTTGGCTACTTGATCTCACAGTTTCCGAGCCACTGGGCTGCCTCCCCGGGTTGACCTCTTGGTCCCAGACTTGTGGAAAGGCAAAAGGCAACCAGACGAAGGAGCGGATCTGGGTGACAACGGACCAAGATTCGACACCCGTCATGACTCTTTTTGTGATTGGGCGTCGTCGAAAACCGTTTTCTGGGTGGTTCGCCAAAGTTAGATGCAAATCATCGTTGCCACCACACAAACACATGCATACACCCCTTCCCCGGTCCGTGAGTGCCACCATGTCCCGAGAGACAGGGCTGGGTTCGATGTGGTATATCCGAACTCACAAGCAATCTCTCATTTCTTATTTCCAACGGGTTCCTCAACGGGATCCGCTAGCATCCCGTGTTCCCGTCGTGCCGACGCGGCGGCGCAGACGTGAAGGCTTTTCTGTGGCTGGGTGAGGGTCGATTACGAGGCGTTGACGAGTTCACTAAACGCTTTGTATCAATGTCTCGTAGGCCAAGAGAAGCAACACGCGGCCAAGAAAAGGCACGAGGCGTGAGATATTGCTCATCCACGGAGGTAATCATTCCCAAAAGGAGTGTGATGTTGGAATGCCGTGAGGAGAAGGAGGAGAGCACAAGACAGCCCGTCAGCCCCGACGGAAAAGTCCTTGACATCGGAGTCTTGATCATCCATCTGTGTCAACATGGACCGAGCAAGTTCCTTTACGGGATCCTACGGGCCGCCATCGCCGTACTGCCATCCCACCCGGCTTCCTCCTTGTCCTCTGTTTCCTGCCGCTGCCGCTTCAGCCCTTTTTCCCCTTCCTTCACCTGGTCACCGCCGTTCCCGTCCCACCCCAAATCCTTTTTGGCCCCTTGTCATTCGTCCATCGTCACTGACAAGCTTCGTTCGGCCCAGCCAGCGTTGATGTTCCTCGCTGCTTCACGCAAGTCAGACGCCCGCCCACATTTCCGTACTACCTCCGAGCTGAGAACTGCGTCCGTGACGGAGGCGTCTGCGCCGTTTTTTGCTTCTGCGCTGCTCCTGCGCTCACTGCTCGTTCTTCGAAAAAGGGGGAGGGGCGAATCGAAAGGCCGGGAACCCGGGATCGCTGCAGGCCCCCTCCCGCCCTCTTTCTTCGCTCAGTCGTGGGGGCGTTGACATTGATGTCCCACGTCCTTTTCCTTCGTTGGGTCTCCATACCTACCTCATCGGTGCCGCTACTTCTCTCCTGCATACATCCTCGAGCACCCGTGTGTCTCGCCGAACACTACTTGTCTTTCGGCCCCACGCTCCTGTGACATGGTAGGTACTGTTCGTCGACGCGCCTCTGACTGGACTATGCGAGGGATCTTTGACCTGGGACACAGGAGCGGAGCACATACACACACGAGAAAAGCAGGGGTTTCGGGGAATGGGGGGGGGGGGGGTTCTGGGCCTNNAGGGGGGGGTTTGGGGGGGGGGGGGGGGGGGGGGTTCTGGGCCTCGTTCCTGGAGGGTTTGTTTGTGGTTCGGGAGACAATGGTATATAACTAGAGGTAGGGTGGCGAATCCTGATGGGCGGCCCTTTATCTTTCTACTCGTCCTTGTTAATCTCCTCTTTCGGCGCATGTTCTCACCATCGTCAGATAACGCCTGCTGATACGATCAATCGCTGTTCAAACCATCTCCTCAACGTACTCTCACTTACTTTTCTCTTTCGGAACCGGACTTCCATGGATCCTCAAGTTATTGACGACGTCCCTGGGACAAGCCACGACGACATCATTTCTCTCATGATTCCCGGATACCTTTAGTCGAGCCTGACTTACTTGGCGCCTTCCCACATCGTGCTCCAGCTGCCCACGGCTATGTGATGGGCTTCGTGAGCGACGTCTCTGGAAAACAGTTCTTCAGATGTTGCCATCTTCAAATCATGGAGGATCCTCAACCCCGACGAGAAGACTAGCTTCTACGATGAACCTCATCTCCTTTTTGTCCTCTTGAGATCTGAGATATGGATGGGGCGACGTCTTTGGGAGCTTTGTTTGTGTTTTTTGTCATCTTCTCACCCCTCATGCGCTCGCTGGCTGGCTATTTCCGATGCTGCCCAATTCACATTGGAAAGCAAATATCCAAGTCGGAGACGGGCTTCCCAATGGCAAGTTCGAATCTCCATTCGGACAAAGTTATACTCCAGTCTTACAGCCCATCTATACCCAGACATCTCTTGCCCACTACCTCTTATGCGTCAAAAGACAGTCCGGCACGCGAATGCAGGACTGACCCGTTCCAGAACGAAAACGCAAGATACTCGTCACCTCACCTCAGCAGGCTCCCATATGAACACCTGGCAGAATATTAACGGCCACGTCCACGGCGTTTTCGACAGTACCATGAAAAACACACCGCTGACAACACCCGGCTCTCCACATCTCACGACGTGTATCTTTGTCACACGTGGTCCTTCAGACACTACACGAGCGTCAATTCCCGTCGCTCCATGGTATTCATTCAATTTTGCGACATCCCGAGCAGCCCGCATGTCCCAGCAGCTCGGTTGTCGGGGAGGAACGCATCACCACTTCTTGTCCCTAGGGCAGACAGACACTACCCTCGTCGTGTTCTTGAAGCAGGCTGAACGATTCAAGCAGAAAGAAACAGAAAATGTCCGCCATGTAAGATGCTCTACCATCAGACGCCAGCCAACAATATCTATTCCCATGCTCTGTTTGCCCACCCCGTTACCATCTCCAACCACGGACAACAGCCGATGCCAACGACCATGAGACGATGACAGAAAACTGTCGTCTTCACGGCAAACTGCGTATCATGAAGAAACGCTATGGAGGGGCTATATGGCGACGACACCAGCTACCGGGTAATCAGAGATCACGAGCCCCAAGTTCTCTTCCAAGCCTTGATATTTTCACCTCGAAGACTACGACTTCTCCCAGCTCATTTCTTTTTTTTGTCGCCGGCGATACTAGCCTAGAAAACCAAGTGGCTCATCGGTCAGCGAAAAAGCAGATTCTTCGTTTCGGAACCTAGGTATTGACCTGGTAAAGCTGGTCTCGACCCCTTGGGTCTAACGTCTCTCGGAATCTCTCCCGCGACGGTCGCCGTGTCATCGGCGGCGACCCGTGTATACCCCATTCACCACCGCGTCCGGCTACACGCGCAAATCTTCTCATCCGGGGATCCTTGTGCCCCGGCAGCGGCGATGTTCGGGGCGCCGGTCTGGATTGCCGTGTCATCGCCGGGGCGGGATACCGAGGCACGACCTGAGGTCAGCGCATCCTCGGTGCCGCAGCAGCAGCCGCACGAACGCCTGCTCTGGGAGGGTGTTCATCCCAACCCTCATCACCGCTCAGGCTCTAACTTCACGTCTCGTCCTATCACCACCTAGCTCGTACTTCATACTTGGGCTCACCTCTCATCCACAAAGTCAGCCACCGCGAACCGCAAAAGTCGAGATCTGTACCTCAAGTGCCACTCTACAATCGTCTAGAGACACGTCGTTCCAGACGGTCAAGTGATGAGATCCAACAGTCATTTTTCTCATTAGGTTCTGTCAAAGTCTAGTTTCGCCATGCTACTCCGTATATGTGTCTCTCCTCCATCATCTACCAGACCACGAGGACCGATACAAGTTCCATCTGCCACGCACGCCGCCGCGGGAACGGAGAACCTGAAAAGGTCAACCAGAGCCAAGCCAGAAGAAGACTTCTTTGCGGCATTACACATTACTCCGTCTCCCCCCCTCGTCTCCACCGCTGCCACTTCTCATTCCTCCTCGCGGTGATAATGGAAGTTCAGTAGGTCTAACCAATAAAGCAAAACGAAAAGGACAAAAAGAGCTTTGCATATCCACATGAACATCATGGGTACTATGTACAAGAACGGTACGACGACACATTCAAGAGTTTGGAACAGACAAGAAGAAAGAAAATTAGAGTGTGTGGGCTCGCTGTTTAAAGCTTCTGGCGGACGACGCGAGAGCGCATTTTGGGAGGGAGCGCAACGGGGGGCTGGTAGGTGGCACTGGTCGTGTTCAGTCAGCATCAGGATTCCAGGCGAGAGGTACGAGACGGTTCGGATGGATGGACTTACCCGATGTATTCGATCGGAGGGTTGACGTTGAACCCGGTCTGGTCGACGGGGTCGAGCGTGTTACCGGCAGCGTTTCCTGACGTCTTGATGCCCAGCTTGTCACAGGCATCCTTGTGGTCCCGGGGGATGGTCAGGTTACGCAGGCGGTCGGGGGCCTCGATGATGGTGGCTGTCAGGCCCATCTCGACGTGCCACTCGATGTGGCAGTGGAAGAGGTAGACGCCCGGGTTGGTGGCCTCGAAGCGGAGGACGGCGTACGAGTTGGCGTAGACGGCGATGGTGTCGCGGCGCGGGGGCTTTTGGTTGTAGCGCTGGCCCCGGGGCCGGGCCAGTCACCGGTGCCGGAGGCGGGACGCTTGACGACCTGGAAGTGGTGGCCGTGAAGGTGGAAGGGGTGGATGGCGTTGTCGCGGTTGTTGACGACAATGTCGACAATGTCGCCGTAGTTGACGACGAAGGGGTGGATGGCGCCGTAGACGAGGGGGTTGGTGTTGCTCTCACCGACGGTGGCGGCCGTGTAGAGCGTGGGCACCTTCTGGTCGACGTAGGGAGATCCGTTCACACAGGCACGCGGGATGCCGTTGCCGTCCAGACAGAACTGCCAGTCGAACTGGATGACCTTGGTGGCGGCGGGGAGGATGGCGACGTCGCCAAAGGGTTCGTAGACGGAGTCGTCCGAGGGCTTCCACTCCTTGACCGAGTCGGTTCCGAAGGCTCGGTCCGGGAACATCACCAGCTGTCCGGTGTGGTTGAGGCGATATACGTTGCTCTGAGCCGCGTTGGAGTAGTCCCGGTTGATGTCGGCCGAGAGGAGGAAGCCAAAGTTTCGGTTATCGCGCTCGATGCACTTGATGAGGATGTCGTAGCGCTGGGCGGGGGCGATGCGGATCTGGTATGTGAGCTTCTGCTTGACGTAGGCCGAGTCCAGCATGATGACGTTCATGTCGTGAGAGTCGAAGTGCAGCATGAACGAGGCCAGTGCGGAGAAGTTGACGATGCGGAAGCGGTACGTCTTGCCCTTGACGAAGTTGTAGTTGGAGCTGGCTCCGTCGTTGATGATTATGTTGTCAGGAATGGGCGGTGCGAAGCCAGTGTTGGCCGTCGAGAACATTTGCTGCGCCAATGGGATGGTCTGCTGGTTGTACCTATGGCCATGTTAGACGCGGCCGCCGTGCGTCTGAAGAGACAGAGGGGCTCTGCTCGCGCGTTTACACTTACCAGTCAGATACGGTCAACAGATACTCTTCGTCATACTGGCCGGCGTAGGGGTCCTTGGGATCGCGGATGATCAAGGCGCCGCGCATGCCATCGGGATACTGGCCCATATTGTGAGAGTGCCACCAGTATGTTCCTCCCTCGTCAGCCTGGAGTGTGTCAGTCGGTGCAAGTGAAGGGTTACGATACAGCCATGTCATTGACTTACCGTGAAGGAGTAGGTCATGCTCAAGTCCGGCGGCAGCGGACATTGTGTGACCATACTGGGACCGTCCATCCAGTTGGTGCTGATCTGGTTGATACCGTGAAAGTGGATTCCAGTAGTCTGGTTGCCCAGCTTGTTGGTGAGGTGGACGACGACGGTGTCACCGACGTTCGCTTCGATCTTGGGGCATGGCCACTGCCCGTTGATACCGATGACCGGTCTGGCGACACCACCAGCGACGGTGTTGACCCATGTTGCCTCCCAGTTGTAAGTGACCGTTGCGGCCATGGCAAGGTTGGCCAAAGCCAACGTGACGATGGATCGCAGCATGGCGGCGGAGTTGGTGGACGTTTCTGACAAGTCAGACTCGACCCTGCGAGACTATTATTACAAGTGATGATATAGTCCTCCTTCACCGAACGAGTGGAGAGAAGGAAGAGTGTTTGGTGCAGGAGGAGAAAAGCAGGCAAAGCGAGCGAGAGGCAGATGGGATGAGGAATGAACTTTCACATCCTCGTCGTGGAAGGGGAGGAAGAGGACGTGTTATAAAGAGTGGCCTGCGATGGGCTGGTATGGCATGGTATGCATGGTATGCATGGTATGGAGGGTATGGCATGGGCCAGAGCGTGATGTTCCGAGGTGGTTGCCAACCGATATCCAGGGGCCGGCCGTCTCCGACTGCTTGGTAGAGCTGGAAAGCTCTGGCATGGTGTCGGGCTTGGGACGGAACTTCTCAAGTCACAAGTCGATCCCATGAATGGTTCTTCGGGCGACCAGGAGTGTATGGTATGGACAGTCGGCCGTGGCATTGTGCTGACTGCCTCTGCCTCTGCCTCTGCCTCTGCCTCCGCCTCTGCCTCGCACATGGCAGCTGGGTAGGTACTGCAGCCGGTCGTGGGCAGGCGTATGAGCCACAGCTTGGATTTAGTTGGATGCATGGTCGGATGTCCGTTGGTTGTAGCGAGCAAGGAAGAGGAGGCTAGACCCTGTAAAGGATATCTGGGACGATTCGTATAGGCAGATGGCCCACGAGTAGACGAGCATGGCATGCGGCGGCATGGCATGGCATGGCATGGCCTCACGGTCGGATGAGCGTCAGGAGGGTGATTGACGAGCCACCGACCTGTACGAATGGAGCTACCTGAGAGGGCGCCTGAGACAGCAGCGACACCATCGGGTTCTTTGAGAACGAATATTGGTCATCACCAGCTGTGAAATGAGAGATCACAGGAGGAGGAGATGAGGATGTTACGCAGGCAACCCGCACGAGGGCATGTCAAGATGTGATCTGCTCTGCCTGTAGACATTGGGGGCTTTCCCGGGGTGCATCAGCCGCCACTTGAACAGCAGATTCACAAAGAAAAGTGTACATGTAACGGCCGACAGAAGGGGATTGGGCGTGTATTTCGACGCCACCATGCAAGCAGGGCTCTTGCAAGACTGACGAGTTTGGCCATATCGACGTTGTGGGAACACAGCGGCAACATTGTTTGCTTGAATCCCTGGTCTTGCAGACGGCGGATACCCTGCAGTCGATCGTTGAAGGGCGAATAGACTGGCAGTTCGTCAAGGCTGACTCTGCAGGTCGCAGGTGGACGCTTGTGCCTTACGAGCACGAGATGGTCTGAGCATGAGCCGAGCGAAGTTTGTACAGTAACTCTAGGTGTCCCGCGGTTGTGTGTTTCTCTACATGTCTCGCTGGCGGTGGAACAACCCGACAGACGACACAATACTGCTGGTTGCCGAGAAACTACGCAAGTGTTCGGCGAGCGTCTGGGAGGAAGCTTGGGGTTGCAGATCTACTCGAGCCAAAGTGCTCGGGACGCGGCGACGTCATGGCGGTAACAGTACTAGGAGACCCAACGGTGCGTGGTCGGCGTTAGTAGTAAGTGAAGTGCAACGGACTGTAATGGGATTGATCTGTTGTCCGTATTCCCCGTCCGCCGGGATTTCTAACCCAAGAATGACCAGGGCATGCCATGCCTTGTGCAGTTCGGTAGTCTTGGCATCAGGGTTGAAGATTGACAGAAGGACTGGATCGCAAGCGGAAGATGCGAGCTGCCTTGTGGTGGCGTCGAAGCCTGTGGAAGATGCATGTACATGCGGCCATGTCTCGAAGCCAAGGCCAAGCGAGGTAGAGCTCGCGGCTCTCGCATCTAAATCCCGTGTGGGCATGTGGTGGTGGTGGTGGTTGTTGCTTGAAGATGTGATGGAGTAGAGCAGAGCACCCCACAATCTGTAAAAGAAATACTTTCAACCACCCATGAGCAGCCATCGGGGACGTGAGGACATTGCCAAGCGTAACTCGATACGCTCGAAGGCTCATCTCGCTGTCAACTCGGAAGTATCGGTGCTTGGGCCTGTACCAGTCAGTCTGACATTGACTGGAGAAATAAGACTGGAGCGGTAGGTGTAGCTGTGGTAAGAGTGAGAGTGAGAAAGCAGCATGCAGATGCCAGCCAGACCAACGAAGCGTTGGCGCTAGGTAGGCGACTGGTCGGAGAAGCGGCATGGCCGGCTGAGATAATCACCAGGCGGGACAAGACGGAAATGTGGACAAGCCCCGGCTCGTGGAATAAGCGTTGGCGTGATACAAAGCTGTATCCGTACAGCTGTCGGGCTTGACGGGGCTTGCGATGGGCATCAGGGACACCGACAGCCTGGGAATAAAGGAGCAACACGCGATGCGCAGGACATGGGATGGACCGGCCGTGGGAGTCCAGGTCCACCCAGGATGGTGGTGGTGTCTGGTCGGCCGATAGGAATGGTGTGTGTGCGATTTATTTGGGTGGATGGGCGAGCAACCTGACTTGACGATGATGGCTCGACCAAAGGCAGAGAGGTGTAGTTGGAAAACCCAGGCAGCTATCGAGAGAGCGAGAAGGAAGCAGGAGGGAGCCACAAGAAGCAGGAGCGGAAACAGGAAGCGGAAGCAAGCGGAAGCAAAAAGCGGAAGCGGAGGCAAAACCTAGGACCAGTCAGTCGGTACGTACCTTCTCCTGGTCGTACCTTACCTTACTAACCTATAAGGTAGGTACCACCCATCTAAGGCACCTAGATACCACCACCATCGATCATGAAGTCCAAGCCAGGCCAAGAACAGCAAATCGTGCATAGCTACGGATACTCTGCGATGTACATGGCGTAAACGCCCTGCCACGCCATGCCGGAGTACGAAATGGAAAAGACGATTTGATTCATGAGCTTCGCCTCTCTGTGACCGAGGCTCGCCTCGGCTCAGCAAGAGCAGTGGCCTGGAAAATGGATACGTCTAGCCGCGTCAGCCCAGGGGAATCGCTCCTTGTCTCTACAGAGACATGGTCATATGTAGGTAGTCAGAACAGCAGTCCATACGAGCCATACCTTGGATCTTTTGGCATGCACTTCGTACGCTAGTCCAAGTCCTGCCCTGGCCACACTGGCCACACTGGCCACACTGGCCACAGCCTTGGTTGCAGCTGTTGCTCCTCGTCTACCATGTAGGTGAGTGTCGAGCAAGTCTCAGGCCTCCTCTTCGCCTCACGAGGTCTGCAAGTCCTTCTCTCCATGATTTAGCTCCGAAAGGTACAACAACAACGACGACAACCAAGGTCCAAAATGCGAAGCTCAGGATCCGAGGTATCATCTCTTACCACTCACTACCTCACTACTGTACACCGTCGAATCGCAACCCTGCTAGGCCTGCATTAGCTCCAGATTCGAAGTGCTGATGTCTACATGTCTCAAAAATATATACACACAAACTGGCGCTTCACGGCCACCCATGGCAGTATACGAATCATCGAAGCGACCACGAGCAGCATCGACAGCCAATACAACCAGCTTACCAGATGATCAACACCACCCGCAGTGGATCGCCTTATCAAACAAGTCCGAATCGTCTGCAACGCTACTAAACGAGGGCCCTGGCCGTCACCTCACATGTATCCGTAATCTGTACCTACGACACAGCTGGAGTAGTCTGAACACCAGACGGACGTTCCGAGTCCGGGTCCGGCTGTCTCTCCTACAGCTATGCGAATCATGATCTGAGCCTCCATCTCGTTCTATTCAAGGACCGGCGCCCGATTCGAGACAAACCCCCGAACGTCCGGGCCCCTCGCTCCGGTTCAGTAAACCCTTCCTCCCATACCTACCTACTCCATGATAACTGATCTCGTCATGTATTCCTGTGACCGCGACATCATTCACGAACTAACCTCGCTCGGTTAGCTAAACCATAACTCTCTTCCTTTTAAGGTTGAGCTTGCGGAAACCGCCTGGTGCCCACCGTCGCCGCTCGCTTCACAGCGACTTTCTCTGGACTGAATGCCCATATTTTTTTATGAGGCGTTTGCGATTTTTGAGATATCCATTCGGCCAAGACCGAGAAACAGACACCAGCCGAGCGAGACTCTGCGTATAGAATACAATCATCCGCTTCCATCATCGCCATCAGCAAGACTAGAGCCGCTTCATCCGCTGCTTGACCGAACACGAATTTCAGGTGGCTCGAAAACGACACCACACCACATCGGCCTACCCTGTCGCCTGAGAGTAAACTAAGTCTGAGTACGGAGTAAACTGCCATACTATCGTGGTATAGATGCCACACCTCCGTCCCATCCTCATCGGCACCTGAGCCGCTAAGCTGCTTGGCTAGCGATTGCCTGTCGGACCCCGCTCGGGAGGTTCGAACCTGTAAATGCAACGTGTTGGTCGTCCACTGACTAGACATTACCGAATGAAGCCAAACGGGCACGTCCAGACGCCCCCGATCTCTTCCGCGGCATTCCGTCCGCTTACCAGGTAGTAATCGTCGGATGGCCAGTGCCGGCCTGCCAACGCCTGTCAGAGATCCAGACAGGCAGTTTCTCTGACCACGATCCTTTTTTCTGGGGCCATTCTCACATGACGGTGCTGCCGTCGTACAACTAGAGATGATGGCTTTTTTTTCTTTCTTGAAAATCCCGGGCAGAGAGTCCTTCTAGGCTGCGACTATCGATGCTGGGCCATGCATGTCAGAAATTGATGTGCAATTGGTCCCCAGATCGACACGTCAGGCCTGCTGATTGATAAGGCAGTTGGAAAAAGGTAATGCGTCAACAACGATCACTGGGAAGACGCCACAAAGAAACATGCAGAGGTCAGGTGGAATCCGCACGACTGCGGCTCGTTTTGCACGGGTCATGGAACCGAACGATCGAACGACGTCGTCTGTCGCGCCTCTCTTGTCTCTCTCTCTCTCTCTCCGCTTGTCCGTCTGCGATCCCGTATTGCCGCTTAGCCCATGCCATGCCCTGCCCTGCCCTGCCGTGCTCACGCTTATGCCTCACCGTTGCCCATCCTCTCACCGTCTTCGCTCGGCCGATGCAAATTCTCGCTTCTTTGCTTGGCCGGAACCCGATGGACCCCCCAGGCCCGCGATACCAGAACGAGCAGCCCCAAGCCTCTAAACTTGTCCAACACTGAAATATGAGATAAAGAAACGGGAAACGGTTCGTCTCTGCAATCTCACCGTTGCACACTTTCCGTAATTCGCGCCAACACGGCCGGTCCAAATCTCTGGGTTCTCTGAATCCTCCCTCATGCCCAACTGCGACTGCGGTGACACGACCTTGGCGAAGCGCTTGGCCATGGGATCATCACACTAAACCACATTGAAAGCCGAGAGAGGCCCAACTAGCAGCAGGCAGGCCCGCATGCCGTGCCTTCAACGCTACACAGCAGGGCGCGCAAGTCCCAACCTGGATGCCCATCACCATGAAGAGAACCTGCAACCGTGATACGAGGAGCGATGCCAACAGAAAGCCACATACACACACACACGAACAATGTTGCTAAAAAAGAAAACGTGTACGGAGTAGTCAGCTCGATGGACCCTTGACACCGCCTTCTGCACTGTGCCGAGCCCGACATCGACATGTACCAATATCCTCCCACATTCACACCTCTGGGATCCAACAGGACCCTTGCGGCCCTTTTTCTCTCTTTTTATTTTTCCGCACTGGAGGCTCATGCGCATGATGCATAGGCCGATGAGGAAATATTGCATTCTGCGTCGGGCCTAGTAGAACACCCCCATCCAATGCGACTGGTTAGGTGGGAAGCATCCCGCGTTAGCGCATCTCAATCACCGAGCTCTGCATATAACCCTGGTCGCCCACACCATCACGGCTGACGACATGAGCGAGAGAAAAAGGAAAAAAAGGAAAAGATGACCCTTCCAAAAGCGCAGTCAGCTGGGCGTATCCAACGCTCCTCTTCCCTGTCGGTCGTAGGTTCGGCTGCAGAGGCGAGCTACCTGAGCTTCGTGGCGCAACGGGACTTGAAGACGTGAACAGCGCATCGGGAGCTTTCCAAAATGCGACGTTGGAGGTGTGGTAGGGGGGGGGGGGGGGGGGGGGGGG
>MASP02000172.1:152191-163305 GCA_001693025.2 Colletotrichum lindemuthianum | reverse complement strand
GGGGGGGGGGGGGGGGGGGGGGGGGGGGGGGGGGGGGGGTCAGACCGGGCTTACGGCGTCCTGTGTTTGCTGGTCTTGGGCTTGGGATTCCCCCAGGGCTGACGGGCAAACAAACATCCCATGTCTATTGAGGTGTAGGAGTGAGTGGACTAGGGTTCACCACGAATTGCCTGTTTTGGGCCGTGTTCCGGCTTTGTGAACGGCGGAGATGAGACTCCACTTCGGACCGGCACCGGTCCGGTCGGGTGACCAAATTAATTGTGGGCACCTCCGAAATTCCCGGTCCGGGTCGCCGAACACACCTTTCATCCGAGAGAACCGCCTTCTACCAAAAGAAAGAGACTCTCATGCTATCAACCGAGGCCGTCTTCTAAACTGCGAGATGAGTTGTTTCGATAAAAGACGAAACTCTTCATTCCCTTTCTGACATTTGTCGGTTAACCCCCGTTGCCGCTGCGGCATTTCGGGGTTACTCGTTCTGTCCGTATGCGGCCGGGCGGCAGAGGTTTCTACCCCTTGACTCCCCCGAACACGAGGTTATCTTCGGCGCTGCGTTTGCTTTCCGAAGTCACGGCTGTCGGTGGACGACGGGGTCAGCTGAAAGGCCGTCAAATCGTGATCGGCCGCGACTGACTCGAGATGATAATGCCCGAGAGGCTCAAGTCATGAGCTGTTTCCATGGGAAGATTGCGCCCACTTTTATGTGGAGAGTATGCTCTCCTCCTTTGGTCTTCCTTAAGCTTATCCATTTGATATTACTCAGTTTCGAGCCAAATCATATCATAGATCTACGTCTATTTGACGGAAGTTCATTTTTCATTTCCGAATAGTTGCCCTTGGGGTTGTAAAACCGCGACACAGCTCTGCTAATCTGGCTTCCAAAGCTTCGGATGGGCCACGCTTTTGGCGCCCACCCACCGGGAAAAGCGTCTGATTTTTTTGGCCTTTGATATAAGCTTAAGTTGGGCCATCATATCCCGTATAGTATTAACTCGCCGGACTTCTCCTACGGACTGTTGGACGTTTCTCTTTCTTCAGTGTAGCTTAGGTTCCAAACGGCGATGAACCAACATCACCCCTTCCACCGAGCGGCCCGGAAGAACTCACTCATTCCAAAGAAAGGTTCGGTTTGTCCCGTGTCAGCTGGCCCTCCAGCCCCTTGGACGACATCGGCCGAGGCAGACGAGGCTATCGCCTCTGCGTGTCCTGAACGCCCGTCAGTAGAGGAAACAACCCGCGGCTCGACACTTTCGGATTCGCAATCTCTTGTCTTTGCGATACGAGACCGAATGCCTCGACAATAATGCCAAGTTTAACCAGCGTTGTAGAAACATGTCACTGGACCGGACCGAGACACTCGGACAATCACGCTTACCCATCTGATTATGAAAACTCAGTAAGCTTTCCACTTTGGCACGAACTACCGCGAGTTCACTCCCGACTTCGGCTCGTGTTGGCCATTCGCAGACTGTAACTCTCATTTCAACAACTGGCGCGGGGGCGCTGCTGCTCTGAAACACAGACTCACATCACCAAGCGAGCACAAGCGAGCATGAAGCACGTCGCCCAAATAGTGATTTGATTCAAGCAAAGTCGCTGAGACGGGAAGCAACGATCTGAAGCGTTCTATTTCGATTTCGCAATGTGGGTATAACAGAAAGACTTGAAACTCGACAATCATTGAGGCGGAATGGGGAGCGGCTTGCAGAAGCACTCGCAGTCGCCGTCTTTGTTAGCCATAAAGTGTCCTTCGCCCGACCTGCACTATAGACTCGTTAACCTCGTTGCGCGCGGGTTTTGCGACGAGACGATGGCCACCGGGGGTGTGTGTGTGTATCCCTCGCTCGGGGCCCGAAGCCGTCGTCGACGCAACACGGCCCGGGATGGGAAGGACGAACCTTTTGGGAGCAGACTGTCGAGCAACCTGCTTGGTCCTTTAAACTGCAGTTGGACACCCACTGGAAAGTCTCACAGTCAGTACAAAGGTGGCTCGTATATGTCCAGCATGTCGAATGATGCCGACACAAGCGGACCGCGGAAGTGGGCGAGACTCACCTCGTCGGGGCTCCAGGTGCCGCAACGGTGCAGCAAGATTTCGGCCGAGACGAGAGACACTTGCAACACGGCAAGAACAAAGGCAATGGAGAAGCGCATCTCGAAGAACGTATTGGTCTGGTCGATGAGAAAGAGAGGAAGGATGGCTTCAGATGGAGACTGGCGAGTTGAAGAATAGGTACAGAGAATGGAATGTTTTTAACTAAACGCCAAGAAGCGGTGGTTGTCCGTCTCTCAATTACAGTCAAGTACGACCAATATGAGAGACTTTCCTTTCTGAACACCATGAGGATATATAAACGGCAGCTGACTCGCGAACCAATCTAATAAACTCGCGGGTCGAAACCATTAGCACTCTATTCGAGTAGTCAAGACTCATGCTTCCGTCTCGCGGCTTCGGTAGTCGGAATGGGTCCACACCGAGACGGCCGGGGACACCCCCGTCTGGGGCTTGACACAGCCCAATTCACCGCCCTTGCTATTGAGTAATAATCATTTGAGTGCTCGAAGATCTGGGTGTGCCCCTACGTGTCAGATTGAGAGAGACGTACATCTGGTACGTACCTCACGGAATCTCGTTTATATGCTCCCGAGAGGTATATAGTATATCTGTAGTCTTATGCACTATTTTTTGGTCCTGAGAAAATAATATGATTAATTTGATAATTAAGAGTTTTATATACTATACTAACTATTTTATAATTATTTGAAATTTCTTAAGAACCTAAGAAGTAATATTTACTTCTACTGGAAAGATTATTTTAAGTAGCTTTAAGGATTAGATCCTCTAGATTAACTAAATTAAATCTCTATATTATTTTTACAGCTTTTAGGATCTTATAAATTTTAAGATCTATAATAAAATAGTTTTAGGTATTTTAAATATTAAATATAAATAGCTTACTACTAAACTAGTAATTTTAGAAATTTCTAATTACCTATTAAGATTCAGATATTCTATATATACTTTAAGTTTATCTTAAATTATAATCCTTAAGGAGGGAGATAATATAATAATCTTAAATATAGGAAGTAATACTCTATAGGTTATAGCTTTTAGGTATTTCTTAACTGAAAATATAATTTTATATAAGAAAAGATACTCTAAATATACTTTTTAGGTAAAAATATATTATAAGAAAATAAAAGAGATATAGATAATATAAGAGTATATTAGAAATACTATCTCTCCTAACTTCTTAAAATATTCTTATAGTATTATAGGAGGTTTTAATATCTAGTTATTTAAATTTAAAAACTATATAGATTATAGTGAGATTAAGAGATAAATAGAAGTAATTATAAAATATATAGTAACTTTCACTAAATTTATAAGAAAGAAATTAAGCTTAAGGAGTAATATAGAAGTATAAATTACTTACTAGGAGAAAGTAATCTATAAATATCTTAATATAAAAATACTAAATTTTTATAAGTTTTTAATTTAGTTTCTAGAATATACTAAAAGATTTAGAAGTAGTTATATTAAATTATAAGTTTTCTTATATTTAGTTTTAGTTTCCCTTAGAGTTTATAATAGTATTCTAATAGTAGTTAAGATTATAAGTTATATTTAGCTTTTTCTTCTAGAATTAGGAGTTACTCTAACTTAAAGTAAACTTATAAAAGGAGTTTTTAGTTTTATAGATACTCTTAATAATAATAAAGAAGTTTAAGAGAGTTTCTCTATTATATTAAGAGGCTAAAGTAGAAGCTAAGTTTAATAAAGTAGAGAAGCTTCTAATTAATATATAGGTAAATACTATAAATAAGAATCTAATAATAATAAGAACAATAAGTTAAAGGGAAGCTCTAGCTGTAAGATATATTAATTGTAATATTCTCTCTTAAGATATTTCTATATTAATAAGTAGTTTAAATATTCTATCTGGAAGTTTAGTTTAGATATCTAGAAGGTTATAAATAGAAAGATAAAGTTTGATAAAGAATTTATAAAGTATATAAGGAAGGTTACAGACTTAATCTTAAGATCTTAATTATATAGATATTTTTATAGAAAGACTACTATAGTCTTCATAATTTTAAATAAACTCTATGTTTTTGTAAGATTTATAATTCTAGATTCAGGATTGATAATATATATTTTCAATAGTATTAAATAGTTTTAAATACTTTTAGAAACTATAATAAGTAACTACCTCTAGGTTAATATTTAGAAGATTATTATAGAAAATTATAGTAATATAGAGATAAAAATATAAAGTCTCTAAAGTTTTATAAAACTATATTTATTTAATATTATATTATATTCTAACTTTATAAGTAACTTAATATTATTTAGAAAGTTTTATAAATATAAGTTATAATAAAATTAAAATTTAGATAATAATTATATTTAAAAAGTAAATAGAAACTATTTCTATTTTCTTAAGATTATAAATAAGTAATATATACTAAAATATAACTTTCTTAAGGAGATATTCTTTTAGGTATCTATAGAGTAAGTATTACTACTTAAGAATAAACCTCCTAAATTCTATAAGTTATATAAATATATTATATCCTCATAAAAATAGCTAATAGCTAAATCTCAGGAGTTTTAGTATTTAAGGTTAGAATATTCAGAATCTAAGGTAATAAATTATTTATTAATTACTATAAGAGGTATTAGAATAAATAGAAACTTATAAGTAGTCTATATAGTAGATTATAATATATATATATAAAAAGTAAGATATATTAAATAGTATAAAGAGCTTAGAAGGAAGCAGTATAATATACTAATCTGGAGGAGAGAATTATAATAGATTTTTATAATTTTAAAGAGAATTATAAAAATTATATATTTACTATAATCTTTATAGATTAAGTAATAAGTTTAGTATAGAATTTCTACTTTTATATAAGAAATATAGAAAAGTTTCTAAATATAATTAGAAAGTTTCTTAATTTCCTGAAAATTATATATAAGATATTAATTAAGGAAATTAAGGTAGATAATAAGATCTAGAAATATAAAGTAATTTAGATAGAAATTTAAGAGAGAGATATTAAGTTTAAATTCTCTATATTAAATATTCAGGTTTAAAATAGTGGGGTAGAGAGAGTAATAATAGTAATTAAAAAGTATATAAAGTTTATAGTAATTAGGATATCTCTTCCTTTTATCTTATAGTTTAAAGTCCTGAAAATTACTATATATATTTATGACTTATACTCTTAGCTTCTTAAGGCTAAAAGGTATTATATAAATAATTTTATTATTACTTCTAGAAGGATAAAAATATATATATAGTAACTTTAGATCTCTCCTACCTAAAGATATATAAATACTAAGTATATATAATAACTTAAGAAGCTTAGTTTAAGTAATACTACTACTAGAAATTTATACTAAAAGTATTGTTAGAGTTTCTAGTTAGTTATATCTTAAGTAACTCCTTTAAGATCTAGAATCTTCTTTAGAAGGAAGTTTTTATAATAAGAGATATAATTTTTAATAAGAAAGAGGTTTTTAATAGTAACCTAAAGGATTTTATATTAGAAATCTCTTAAATAAATTTTAAAGAAATCCAGAAGAGGATTACTAAGCTTATAAAGTAGTTAAAAAGTATAGCTATAAAATAAGATACTAATAAGGAAGTAAATAAAGTTATAGAACTTTCCTTAACTATTTTAAATACTAAATAAATAAATACTTAAGATCCTTAAGATAAACTAAATCCTTAAGAGGAACTACTTTTTACTGAAACTAAATTTAAATTCTAATTAATATTACTAACCTCCTTAGAACTTATAAGCTTTATAATAATATTTTAAAAGGTATTTATTATTTAGTATAAAGTGGAAGGATGGATATAGTATAATTCTAAAATAGTAAGAATAATATTATAAATATTTTTAAGCTGCTTTTCTAGTAGAGTATAAAGTATATAAATATCTTAAAGTTTATATAAAACTAGTTACTATATCTAGTAGACACTTAAGGCCTAGCTAGCCTGAGGGTTCTAATAAGGTGGATAATTTAGAGTATATAGTAGAAAGGCTACTAGATAAGGTAAGTAAGGAGATCTGTAAGAAGCCTCTAAAATACTTATAGAGATACCTACTACTCTTAAGTAGTCTAAAAAGCTTAAAATAGGACTGAGAGGAACTTTATATATTCTTAGGAAGATCCTAGCTACTATTATATAATATAAAATCCTTAAGCCTTTAAGGTATATACTAACGAAAGTTACCTTTCCTCTTAATATCTTACTAATAGTTTATAAATAAAGAAGAATATCTAAACTATATTAAGAAGAATATAAACTCTCAAGGTTTTTACTTACTAATATAAAGTTTTAGGGAAACTGAGGAAGTATATTTATAAAGCTACTAAATCTTAAGGTTATAGGATAAAGTTAATAAGCTAACTGCAAGAAGTTAAATAATTCTCAGTTACTACTAAGTCTATATATATAAGTTTAATAAATATAGGTAATTATTTAAATTAAAAGTTTACTTAGTAATATAAAGAGACTAGTAACTAAAGAATATATATAATATTTATATAGTAATATTTATAGGAATATTATTTTAAATATTTATAGTAATTATAATGTAATTTAACTTTAAGCTTCTTTAGTATAATATAGTTAATATTTAATCTATATAAATATTAATAAAAAAATTTATATAAGAATATCTCTAAAGTATAAGAAATAGAGGAAGGTTCTAAAGTTTTAGAAGATACTATATAGTCTCTACTGATTATTTATTTTTTAGTAGTAATATTTTAAGAAGGACCTAAAAGATTTATAGTTTTCTTATATCTTTAGAGAAGACTACTATTAGCGAAAAAGCTAGATTCTATTTTTCTTTTATATTAATAACTATATCTTAGTATATCTAAAAGTATATAAAAATCTTATAAGGAGGGTTATTAGAAGTTTTTAATTGTAATACTACCTTAAGGGAGGAGAGAATTTATAGTAGTTTCTAGATATTAAAATATTATATAATTAAGAAGCTTAAAAGTTATAGCTTTCGTAAGTTATATATATGGAGAAAACTTATAGATTCCTACTAGAAAATTATAAGCTTAAGGAGAGAAATTACTTCCTAATCATATATTTAAAATTTCTCTTATATAATAAAAAGACTCTATATTAAGAAATTAACTTCTACTAGAGGAAAGTTAATATTATACTATATATAGTAATAATAATAAAGTTAGATCTAGTATTTACAGCTAGTTAACTAACTTATTTTAACTAAAACTTAAAGCTTCAGTATTAAGAAGTAGTAAATTAAGTATTTAACTATATCTATAAAATTTAATATCTATACCTTAAATATAGTATAAAACTTGGAAATTTAGAAGATACTTTAGTAGTTTCCTCTAATATAAACTTTAGAGATAATATATAAGATTAAAAAAACTTTTAAGGTTTTATAATAAAATTCTTTAGAAATAATATTACTTAGAAAGCTATAAAGTAATCTATAGTTACTATATTAACTATAGAAATAAAGTTACTCTCTCTCTTTTTAGTAGCTAAAAAGATACTATTTATAAGTTATCTACTAACTTTATTATAATTCTAATTATTTATAGGAAATTTAAGAGTAATAAGGTTTCTTATCTCTAAAAATATATTAATAATAATTTAGATTAAGTATAATAACCTCTAAATAGTAAGTTTAGTAATAAAGAAATTTATGAAACTTTAAATTTATCTGAAATATATAAATATTTATAATTACTAGTTTTATTAAGAGATCTCTAAAAAGAGATTATTAGTTGTTTATACTTTCTTAATGTAACTTATAGTAGATAGTCTAATAAAAATATTATTTAAGTAATAGTTTAAGAAATTCTAAAAGTAATTTAGTTTATATTACTAAAGAGATCTCCTCGAGTGAAATTACGTTAGTAACTTTAAGAAGAATAAGAAAATATAGTTTAAACTCTCTCAGTTAGAGTTAGTATAGAATATAACTTAATTAGAAACCTTATAAGTTTATAATTAAATAAACTGAGAGTGTAAGAGAGTAAAGTATTCCTTAATTTAGAGTTAAAGTCTGTAAATAAAAAAATATCTAAAATATAAAGTCTATAAATAAAGATAAATTCTTTAGAGCTGAAATTTAAAATAAGAAAACTAGAAACTATATTACTATCCTGAGGAACTATTATAATAAATTATTTATTTGTATATATTAAGAAGAGATTTAAAAAGGATATTAGGAATATAATTATTTAGTATAATAGAGAAATATAGTTTAAGTAAGTAATATAAGTTAGTAATTAGGTTCTCAGCTAAAAGAAGAAAGTTAATATTATTAATATTACTAATAAAAGAGTCTGTAAGAGATAAAGTAGTAATAATAGGAACTGTGAGAGCTGTAAGTATTATAGAGATAGTGTGAGGAGTAGAGCTACCCTTAGTAGTAGGAGTAGGAATATAATAGTTATTATAAGTAATAGTAATAATATTATAAAACTTTTAGTATTTAGTATTTCTAATCTGAAAGTATATAAGTTAGAAATTAAATTAGAAACCTCAGAAAGAAGTGTGGAAGGCTGGATCTAGGTTTATTTAACTAGAAGGTAGCGTAAAATACTATTTATTTAGAACTAAGGAGTAAAAGAGAAGCCTTCATAAGTGCGTAGAAAAGTCTGTATATATAATACTATATAGGGCCCACTGGGGCCCCACCCGAGCGAGGAGGTTAGCTTCAGATACTTAGGTATAACCCTAGCTGGATATCCAGACATAGCCTATAATATTACCCTCCTCCTCTCCAGCCGCCACCCAGCTGGAAGCTAGAGGCTAGGTCTCTATTATTATCTATAATTAGCTTATATATTACCTTATACTACTCTAGGGTTACTATATCTATAATAACGTTAATAAGCTTCTATATAAAGTTTATATATTCTTCCTATTTAATAAGAATTTCTTATTAGTATCCTCTCCCCACTTAGTGTATCCTCACAGTAAGAATATTTTTAACTAACTATTTAACCTCCCTATTATTATCCACTAGTGGCAGTAGCTAGCTATTAACTATAACCTACCTAAGTAGCGGATTAGTAGTAGCTCTCTAGAGTAAATCTATATAGAATTATAAGTAAATAGACTCTAAAGTATCCAGCTTTATAATATATAGTGAGAAGACCTTCACTATTATATATTTATAATATAGCTAAGTTAGCTTTCAGTTTAGCTTTAGTAACTTATAGTTAGATATATTTAACTATATTTTATTACTAACTTAATACTAATCTGCAGGAGACTGGATCTTATTTATCTAAACTTCTAACCTCTACTAAGTAGTAGCTATCTCTATATAGATATATATTATTACTAACTATATTCTTTTAACTAACTAGTAAGCTATAGCTTCACTATTATTAGGTAGTTCTATATACTCCTTAGTAACTAGAATAAAGTTAATATAATACTTATAATCTATAAAAAAAGATATAGTTCCTATTATATTATACTATTAATTACAGAAAGCTAACTATATAATAAATAATAGGTTACCTTAGTTATCCTGGGACCAGTAAGTAAATATTCTTAAAACTACTTAGATCTCCTAGTTATATTATTCTATAATCCTATTAGTCTATAAGTAGTAATTAATATTTAATAGATATATAATACCTATATCGGTTCAACCATTCGGTTCAACCGTCATGGCCGCTTGGCCACCTCGTGGCCCACCATGCCATGGCCACATCGGGTAAATAGTCGGCCCGTATAGCCGTACAGGCTACGTAGCCACACTAGCCACATGGCCATACGGCCATATAAGCCCTTCTACGTATGTAGCCTCCAGCCACGTAACCTAGGAATAACAACAACGATTACCAGAACAGTTTGCATCCACACTACGAAGACCACATGCAGCGTGCGTTATTTACCCCTGACGGGTAAACCAACACTAATCAGTATTGACCTAACCGTCAACACTATACTGCAGATCAGTAAGGTCTATATCGTCAGAAAAAGCGATCGCAAAACCCTATGCCTGAGGTCTATATAAGGCAAAAGGATTGTGGCAGTTGTTCATCACTTGGATGCCTTAGACCCTCCCCACCCTAGGACCTCGCTAGGAGCCTTCTAAACTGTATGCTAACCCCTTACGGATCGCTACTATTATAATACTAACGACTGCAATTAACTTTAGTTCAAAATAAGGTAACTTCCTAATAATAACTACTAAGAAGCTAACGACTGCTATCACTTTTATTACTTATAGAAACGTATTCAGTAAATATAATAACCTTAAGCCTCACGATCTTCCCTACGTAGGTACTGGATTTTGTAGCTTCAGTATTATCCTCTTCTTTTAAGAGGTCTATATAACCTTATAGTAGTATAGGCAGCTGGCAGTTCTATAACCTTATAGTATCATAGACTCTCAAACACTACTAAGAGCTATATGGCTACTTAAGCTGTATATATAACCAACGGCCCCATAGCCGTGTGGCCTTATAGCCTCTCGAAACCTTTCGACACCCCCCATACGTGTGGCTTAGACAACAGCCCTCTCCCACAGCCCTCGCAGCTCCAAGAGGGCTATACGACAACAGCCCTCTCCCACAGCCCTCACGGCTCCAAGAGGGCTATCCGACAAGAGCCCTCTCCTACAACCTCCAAAAGCAACAATCTCGGAGACTGCTAGAGGGCATATAACATTACTAACCTCTCGAGGTAACAACCTCCTTATAGCTGCAGCATGGCCGTATGGCCGTGGCATGGCCGTATGGCCCTATGGCCGTATGGCCGCATAGCCCTCACGGCCCCGTGGCCTCAAGTCTCGAACAGAGCCCTACACCCCTCCNNATACGACCACTACAATCATATGGAGGGATGGATGGGCAACGGGTTCAGCGGCAAAAGGAGGACATCGAAAAACATGGTTTTTAGTAGTTGGCTATTCAGGCTTCTTTGTATTTAGATGATGGCGCCATGGTATAAAAGAAAAGTTGCCAGTGTCGGTTCAACCATTCGGTTCAACCGTCATGGCCGCTTGGCTACCTCGTGGCCCACCATGCCATGGCCACATCGGGTAAATAGTCGGCCCGTATGGCCGTACAG